>JXWZ01001833.1:0-14397 GCA_000956215.1 Anopheles farauti No. 4 | reverse complement strand
AAGAAAGCACAATTAACAAATAAAAACATGTATTTAACAACACAAGTATACCTATTTTATTGAGTTAACTATTGCCCTTTCGCTCCGTACCTATCTAAAACATGTAGTTCTGTGCGCAAACTTAATAACAATCGTCGTTCGTTTTCATATACGGACACGTGATTTTACGTGTTAGTATACCTTAAACTAGATTTATTACGAAATTTTCATTTTAAAAATGTGTGAATTTTTGTTTCATGTTTCAATTTTTGTTTTGTTTTTAATTTTAAAATTGAATACACATGTTCATTCAACCAACACTATCATAGTCGTAGTTTCTCTGCAGTGGCGCCATCTATTGATGGATATAACAAAATAAAATTTTGTGCAACTATTCATTACTCTGTCTCTTCTACGTAGAATTTTTATACAACATACAAGTGTTAATAGGCGAGGACTCTAAGCTCAGATAGCTATATAAATCAATCTTAAGAGCATGAAATTAGCGATTACACAAATGCATCTAATTTATTGTGTGCTTCGCGAGTGTTATGATCGTCACAATCTTACAAAACATTTTATAAACGCAAATGACCATCCACGCAAACCACTAACTCAAAAACAAAACGTGCAAAACTGTGCCAACGTCACTCATCTGTCATATTAGCGGGAAAAACGGTTGGCGCCAGCCATCACCAGATGCTGCAATGCAATGATGTAGCCCATATCTTATCGCTTACACTCCAGCAGCTCACTCACATCTTGGGACGGCGAGCGGTGTGGAAGTTCGTTTTAAACGAATCACACCAACCGTTTCATGGCCTGGCGGGTGAGGCAGAGCTGCTGCCGTCGCTAGCAATATAGTCCACACTCGGGGTGGTGGCTCACATCGCACGCCGAACGTCGCGGGAACGTTCGTCCACAGAATCGCCGCTCGCGCACCTCACAACTGTGACCATATTAGGCAAAAAAGCAGCTTAAAAACGTTCTATTTCATGTGCCACCGACTGTCCACTCCTTCGGTTCGTTTCTTCCTACTAATTACGTTACGTTACGCCAAAGTGGTTTGGGTCGCGTCTGGGTGCGAGATCGGGGAGGATATCCGTCCCCAGAAGGTCACCCTACAGATGGGTCGTAAGGTCGACCCACATCGGAAAGGCTCTGCGAAAGCGGGCCCTTTCGATCGTACCCTTTTTTGTGGTGGTCAGCACAGATGGTCCGCGAGCGACGACGACGACCGCCAGGTAATAAATCGTGCCCCGAGAGTGCGTCAATTTGTAAGCAACATGGGTGTAAATCCTGCAGCATGGAAGTGCTCGATGGAAATACGATAACGATCACACACTCGCACACGTTGCACCATAAATCGAGGGAAATCGGCCGTACAGTGCGTTCGGTAATTACCTCCCAGTGTTTTGACCACCCCACTGGGAAGCGCCGCTTGGCGGTGCCATCGGACGTGATCCTTTTGCGACCGAAACAGGGGTGAGAAATGATTCCGTCAGCCTAGCTAGTCTAGCAGGCGGTGGTGCTCGAGAACTTACCCGTTATAGGGCTGCCGCTGCTGCAGTGTTCTTGACGATCGCCTTCGGGTGTTATGATTGGCCGGCGCTCGACGTGCTGGCCGGTAATTACGGCAATTAATCAATTATTCAGCTCGACTCGGCTGAAGACATTAGCGCCTGCATTCGCGAGTCTGCTGGAAATGGTAAGTTGTCGGAGCGTATGGATTGACGCCGTCGCAGCAGCACCGCGATTGCATTTCCCTTTTGGAGATCGGTTTCGATGACTAAACCGATGATCGCGCCTAGTGTGGGAAGTGAAACTGTGCCATTAATTTCTTGTTAACAGATTTATAATTGATCTTGTAAAAGGAAAGTGTTACTAATTTATAACGTAATTTATGAGACTATTAAATCACCCCTAATCATTTTTAGTAACGTAATCCCGGTCAAATTCTCGACAAAAGACTCACATATGACACGTATGACAAAAAAAAACAACATAAATCACAGTGAAAATACGTTCAAAGGAACCCCTTTAGCCTAGTGGCTCCCTCTCGAGACGAGTAACGCAACTAAGAAACCCATTTGACAAGTTGCTTTGAACATCTTCACTTTATATTTTATCTTATTTATAATTTAGTTACTTGCTACAAAAACTACCCTTTTGGATGACATATTTTAAAGATAAAACAGAAGATTACTAAAGAAGACAAGAAGGTACAATATTACATATTACGAAATCAACTTGCTACCACAGCTGCAGGTAGCTTCACGCAACTGATGATCCCACTTTTTCACTGCCATTAATAAATCACGGTGCACGCTGAAGGTGCATCGTTTGTGTGTCATTTCACTGCAGCTATTATAATAAAGACACTCGGCATTGAGACGCAGGAACAAAGATGAAAAGCTATTCTTGTGCTGGTGTGCACTTGTTCGTTATGAAAAAGATTCGCTCTCGCCGCTAGCCCTTCGCTTCTTAACGCCTCGAATACATGCTCGGTAAAATCGAGTGTCTAAATCGACCTGACAGTTTTGCACTGTAACAACTTTGGTTTCGTGGTAAATGTTTCATTTGTATTTGATGATTAGTATTAAATGTACTTTAGTAGCCGTGAACGACAACAACGTTTTGATGTTCTTGAAAATGTTGGGATAAAATTCTTGAAATCCTCTGATCTAGGGATCGAGGGATCGTTGAATTTCATTTCTCCTACACGATACGCTCGCCTAAGAGCTGCAAGTATGGTGCTTGTAACAGTAATACGTCTTGCAACTTCCACCACCTCCTCACTCGATGATGAATCATTTCACAGCAATTTCAATATAAACTGAACGTTATGAAATACAATCACAGATACAGATGCCCAAAAAGGAAAAGGAGCCCTCTCTTGGTGGTGCAACTAAACGGGGATGAAATCACGCTCCATCTCCAGTCCTTTACAGGATCGCTGCTGTTGGCTGTTGTTGCTGGAAGTTGCGTCTCTATAATTTCACCATCATGCGAACCCAGATGACGGATTCATTCGACGATATCTTCGCCAAACTGGAGCCACCTCACGGTCGGCACAAAAGTGGGCTGAAAACGGTGTGGCAGAACGCCGCGGCGACAAGGACGACCGCATATGACCGCGCATTGTCGCATGCCCATAAAGAACGAGTTTTTCGAAGATCAAACTGGTGGTTATTAATTTTCGCATCCACCACCCATTCTGGTGGCCGTTTCGACCCGGGAGCCTTTGCCGCGGCGGTGGCGGTGGCGGCCGCTGGCTTCGTACGCGTACGTGGAAGATGGTTTACCGAAGCGAGGCCGCTTCAATTATTACAACGCGCGAGCGCGCGCTCTCGAGCACCCGGCACGATCCTATACACAGCTGGTGCACAGCCTCGGAAAGGTCGTTTTGGCCGATTATGTCATACGGACCGATAGTGGATAGCATAAGGAGCGCGGTGGAGTTGTGTGTGACAACAGCACACCGAAAACATACAACAACAAAAAATGGAATCCCTTCCCTTCCTTTCCTGTGCTCTGCCGTGTACGCCATCGGAAATAGTTGCTCGACTTATGGGCACGTACCAGGCGCACCATATTCATCAAAGCATGTTGATTTATCCGTCGACGGGGGACGACTTAGCGACGGACGAACTGGGCGCTCATGCTGCGATTTAAGTTGGTTTTCATTTATGATCCGCTCGAATCGTGTGACAACGTTCCTTTTTTGAGTTGATCGTAGCAAACATATGCTGAAGGTCCTTCCAATCGGGCACGGTTCTAATGGATTGCGATTTAAAAAAGGGAAGAATGTGAGAGAAATCTCAGCTCCTAATTGATTTTTTATCTACGCGTAGCTGCTAGGTAATTTGTGCTAACGAACAGCTAACAATCGAATCCAAAGCAAACCATGCTCGTTCGATCGTAACAGTTTCGAAATAAAATGGTATAAACAAAACAAAGTTCGCGAAAACATGGGATCACAGTTATAGTGCATCCTCCGCCCTCCGGTCGTTCTGCACAACCTTGCTCTCCCGACGGATCGTAGATCATCCCAGCGCAGCCGAGGGAAAACCATACCAAGAAATCAACAAATTGTCGTAAAAATATCTCCACTCCATCCCAACGCATTTCGCATCTATTGTAAACAATCAGCAGCACCCGCACTAGAAATGAATAGCACTGGCCGCCAAAGAATCGTTCGGATCCGCCACCAAAGACCGCACAGACAGCGTAGATGTTCGATTTTCCACACACTCACGCACACACGCCGTGCGAGGGAAACATAAATAAAAGTGCTGCTGTTATATCTGCACAACTGTTGCGACCGTTTCGCCAGTTGCCTCTGTGCACGAATCCTAGTAGCTATGATCGTAAAGAGGTACACCAACGCCAACGCACAAGTGTTACCGAACGAACGAGATCAAAATGTTCAACCCACCCACAGCACAATTTCCATTTCCATAAATAAAACTATTCCTGCTCGAAATGCCATGACCAGTGCGGGAAAGAGAACGAAAACGAGAAAGGGAAAGTGGGTCGCACAATGAGAAAAAATTTGGAAAAACTTTTCAAAAGCCAGGATTAGTCGAGGAGGGAGGTGGGGGGGGGGGGGGTGATTCGAACCACAAAACGAATGCAGAGCGTTTTCATTTATGTTTTCGATAATAAATTTGCCCTCCCGGTTGCATGATGTCATCATGAGTTGCAGTGAACTGGTACGATCAAATTTTATGCCGCCCGCGGACCAGTTCAAGGAAGATTCGTCGGAGGGCACTGCCAAGGACTTGAGGATTGTCATGTCGGCCGGAGCAACACCGGTAAGGATTTTTAATTGATATATCACACACGAATCTAGCAAACTTGCTTAACCTAGCAGCTTAAATTTCTTCACGTACTTCTGTACCTCCTCCTTGGGATATGGCTTCAGGGCGATGCAGGTTGGCAGATTCTCGGGCTGTTCTACCCACACCTTGTGCTTAACGTCGTTCTGTTGCAACACTTCGCCCAGGCCAACAAGTTTGCCTGTGTCGGGTGCCTAAAATGGAAGCGAAAAAGAAAAGAATAAAAAAAAATTAACACATATTAGACATGCCAGTCGTAAGTGATGAAAAATCAGAACATTTTGAATATTCTCTCCCTACAGTGTGCGGTGTATGGCATTTCATGTGTTTGGTCGATCGAAGTACCCGTGTACAGCCGGTCCTGCAATGTTCAGCGGCAAGACGGCTGCTCGTGTCGTGAATCCCAAAATAACCGCTTTTCCCGTAACACACGGCTCGGTACGGCACGCTACGGAACGTCCTTAGCACCATGGGTATTTTTTTCTGTTTGCCGTGGAGGAGTTTGTTCACGGCATATTTTGTGTAGGTGTTAGAAATTCTCTTTCGAATTCCCAAAATAGATTCTCACGATGAAGCTCCTCTTGCTTGCGGTGTGGCAATCGATGTTGTTTGCATTTCCACCCAGCGATGTCCATTTGGTGGTCGGGTATCGGGAACTAGTGCAATTTGCTACCTCAGCTTAGATGGTCAATCTGCGTTCAATTCTTGATCCATTTTCCATGTGTACCGAAAAGCGGAATACTTAGAAATTCTTGAAAATAGAATATGCCAACATATTTCCCTGCTTCTTTGCAAAATGCTGCTGTTTTGCTATTTTTATCCGTATTACTTTTTACGTTCATGCTTACCTCAAGAACTACCTTATGCATATTGTCCAGGTCCTTAAAATATTCCACGGTGTCTGCGTCGGAAGCATACAAGTGGCTGACGGCTGCCACCGCGTGGCAACATTGTGCGATAAGGGCACCCTTGGGCCAGGTTTTCGCAATTTCTCCATTAACGATCACGTACTGGACCAGTTTTGCGGCGGACATTTTGACCGAAGGTAAATTATGTTTTGGTTGACGAATGTAGATAAAAACCAGCCAACCGGCTTTTTTGTATTGTTTATGTAAACAGCAGTAGCAGCAGCTGGTATGTTATTTTGACAGATAATCAGCTGTCAACAAACACTGCTTGGATTTTATTCAATTTGCACTTAAAACTACACATTTTCCATAATATTTGTTACTTTTTTAATTAAGTTATTCACATCCTACGACAGAACATATTTTTACTAACAACCATTCGGCAACTTTCTGATTTCTGAATTCGCCCGGTTTCATATGGCCACAGTTGAAACATTCCAACAATTCGATTTTTCGCTTGACGTTACGAATGCGCATGGTTTGGCGCTTGCGAATAACAACAAATATTTCTCATCAATATCATATCAACAAAGACTAATCTGAAAAAAATATCCTCTACACAGTTTATTCACGAATGTTCAATTGATACGATGCTGTAGTTAGTCAAATAGATATTCCTTTACAGTGCCTTCCGATGATATTCAGGACTGGTATTTACGTAGTGTTGCATGTTGAACAGCGTGCTGCTGTTCTTCACCAAATACTTCAAAAAGTCCTGCACATGACCGAGGGATGTTTGTATCGACTTTTCATCCAGCGACGTGAATGCGAGCATTGGACCTAGCTTCACAAACAGCCGGAGCAAATGTACGGAGCCGTAGATTTTTGCCATCGGTACACCCGGATTCCCTTGTATGATTTCCGCGTACTGCGGTCGCTCGAACTTGTAGAGCAACTGCGAGCCGAGCATGACATTGAAATACTCCACTATCCCATTACCGATATCGGTCACGGCCGTTTCCTTCGTAGCCGTCGTCACCTTGCTTTGCTTCTTGTACTGTACGTAGTTGTCTACAATCTCCTGCACCGCCACCTTGGCGGGCAGCTCCAGTAACTTGTTCTGGCGCGAGATAGCATCCCAGTCGTCCACTAGCCACACCTTCAGTTCGTCGGGTATCTTGATTTTCACCTCGACCTTCGACATGAACTGATCTTCCGATTCCACGTTGGATGAGTTCGTATCACTACGGCCTCGTTTCTTTGCCGATTTCGAGCTGCTCTGCTCGCCGGTCGAGTCATCCTTAGTCTTCTCTGTGGGCTCTTTGCCTTCTGTAGTAGTCTTTCCCTCCTTACCATTCGACGTGGTCGCCGCTGCTGTTGTTGCTACAGTTGCGGCCACTGAAGACGAGGAGGATGATGTAGTAGAGCTAGGCGATGATGATACGCTAGCAGTTGTCGCAGACGATTTCAGCGAGGATCTGTTTCTTCCCGTTGTAGATGAACTTCCCGCTGCACTGCCAGACGATGAGGCTGGGGCAGCCGGAGCAGTCGTGGACGAAGGAGTACCCGGAGGCTGCACAGTGGTGTCTTTTTCTTTCGTTACCTCCTTTGACGGGGTTGATGCGCGAGAATCGTTATCCTTGCCTTGGCTGCTATTGCCACTTTGAGCGTCCGATTTTTTCGCTTTCGTGCTGCTCTTCTTGTTCTTAATGTGGGGAGAATGTAGTCGATGCACCTCCTGCTGTCGCTGACGATTTGCCTCGTTGTATTTCAGGACACGGCTTTCCGGTACCCACTCGTCCCAGCTGTGGAATCGGATGTTAATGTTATTCAAATGCTCGTCGCATGTTTACCGGTGAACCAGATACATACTTCTTGTTCCAACCAGCGTAGTGCACAAGGTATTTCACCTGCTTTTCTTTCATCATCGCGCATCGCAGCAACTTTGCCTCGTACAACAGTGGACCATGAAAGCATAGTACTTTTTCACCTACGAACGGAAGCAAACCATACAAAACCGATACTGATAGACTGTAGACGCAATGACTTACCTTCGGTAAACTTGAACTTCGGGGGCATTTTCCCGTCCTCGTTTGCAATTTTCTTATCCAGTTGTGTAGTGTTTAATGGAATTGTTTATACACAAAATGATGGAAAACAACGCTTTTCCAGGTAGCTGAAAGCTTCGATGCTGTCAGCAAGTGCTAACTCGTCTCAGTGCTGCATGCGAATTGTCAATCCTTCAAACCCAAAGCTCGCTTGTCCGGTGAAAAAAATATATGTCATATTCGAAATGTCAATCTAGACGAATCAATCTAGAAGGTTAGCTGTCAATTGAATTGTGATTGAAACAACAAATAATAATGTTTACAAAACACAATAAGACAACAAACTCTGCATTGCCACGAAATCTCGTTAACTTCTTCCGCATAATCCATGAACTAGCACAATCGTTCTTCTTTATGTGTAGTTGACTGGTATGGAGTCATAAAATCTCATTTGCACGTTGGAAAAGATTATCTTGCTACCTTCTGTTGCATCAAGAAACAAAATAAACCGATTCATCAGCTTCATTTCAGTAAGTAAATCGAACGCAGCGTCACCGCCCTGCCCATCTCAGCTCTTTTCCTACAAGCCCTTCCCTGCGATATCTGCCCCTCTCCATGGGCAACCCAAAACGCGCAACGTTTCGTTTCCGAACACCGGTGATTTCACTTTCGAACATGGCGTACCGAGTTTTCGAAGTTGTGCCATGTTTGCCAGCGGTGAAAAAAGCTCTTCACCCGCCGCAGCGGAAAGCTTTCGAACGCAGGGCAAAGTAGCGTCGTCCGGACGCCATATTGGTTTCGCTGCAAATTTCGTCGGGTTTTAAAGACGCAACTTTTGTGCGAGTTCTCGAAACAAAGCACAATTTCGGTTTGGTGAAGTGCTGACAGAACGGTGAAAAGCGGTTGAAAAGAACGCACGGTGAGCGACGCGTACGGGGCGATAAACGTTTTCCGTGAAAACCGGGCGCATTTGGGTTTAAAAAGGATTGATGTGTTTTGTTTGACCTCCTTCCTTCCTGAGCTGGCATCGCACGCTCGCCGTGGAGGTTGCCTAGTGGTGCCGACGGGTGGTGAAATTCTTTCGCCAAAGTACGCGCTTGATCGTCCGATTGATTCAAACCTGTTTCCACCAACCGTCGTCGGCAGTCGGTGCTGGTGGCGGTGATTGTAAATCCAGAGTGCGGCACGCGTTTAAATCAATCGACTGCATACGCACGACGAACGGCCCAAACCGGGGTTAATTATCGTGCAACATAACATTACGCACGGTGACAGCAAGTCTCCCCGCTTAGAAAGTTTGTTGTTGTACGCACCGAACGTAAACAAACCATACGGACGCCTTTTAAACTGCGAGAAACGAATCTGCACGTGAAGTTGGGCTCGCCGCGAAAATTCACGTCAATGCCACTAACCGCGGTGTACCGCTTTTCCGTTTATCTTCCCCGCAGCTGTATCTAATGTAACAAAAGCTTCCGCCGTCGCCACGAACCCACCGGACGCTAGTACAAATGAGTAAAATGACGCGATACGCGGAGGCCAAATCGGTGAAGGTGGACAACTGGGGAGTGTTCTTCCTGCAGAAGTTGCAAAATTTTTTCAACAAAACCGATCACTGCGACCTGACGCTGCAGTTCAACGATAATTCCCAGCTGAAGGTGCACCGGCTGGTGCTGTCCGCATGCACCGACTACTTTAACCACTTGGAGAACGTGTGCGAGATGTACGACGATGTGCTGATCATGCCGATGGACCTGCAGGCGGACGTAATTGTGCCGATCGTGAACTTCATGTACACCGGTACGCTCGAGTTTCAGTACAACATGTACGATCGGCTGCTGAAAACGGCCACCGACATGAACATGACCGTGCTGCTGAAGCTGCTCGAAGCGCACCGTCAAACGTCGCGCATCGCGAAGCAACCGGTGCTGCTGAACAAACAGGCGCCGCGACCGCGCCCCGGTGCCACCATGTACCAGGGGCAGCAGCGTGCCGGTGTGCCTGTCGCTCGAGGTCCCATGATTAGCGGCAAACCGCGCCTACCAATGGTAGGCCGCCAACAGCAGCAGCAGCCGCCGCACTCGTACGGCAAGGCCGTGAACGCAAAACCGGGCCCGTCGCGGTACGTCGACGAAATGGGCGATGGATACGACGATTCGTTCGATGGGATGTCGTACGAGGGCAAACCGCTGCTCACGGCGGACCAGGTAAAGAAGGAGGAGGAATCGTCCCCGTTCGAAAAGCTACGCAAGGGGTACACCAACGCGAACGTGGTGAAACGTGCGTCCGGTGGTTCGCTCACGTCCCCACCGGCCAAAAAGCCGAACCTGGACGAGGTGAAAGAGTTCACGGAAGCGGCACGGATGCGCAGCCAGCTCACGACGGACGATGACGATTCGCCGGACTACGTGGACGACGATACGCACTTCAACGATGACGACGACGAGGACTACCAACCGCCGGCATCGGTTAAAGCGGCCCTAGCAAAGCAGGCGAATTCTAGCGGTGGCAGCAGCAAGCAGATCGTCATCAAACAGGACTCAAAATCACCCGGTTCCGGTGGTGGCGGAGGTGGTGGTGGGGGTTCGAACGTGCTGAAGCAAATCACGGTAAAGGATGACTCCGGTAACGTTGACCACGCCAAGATCATCTCGGAGGTGCTGAAAAAGTATCCGCATTTGGTGAAGAAGAATAAAAACATCAAGCTGAAGATTATGCAGAAACCTTCCTCAAATGCCGCATCGGCCAGCACCAGCACATCGACCACATCGGCATCGAAGATGGAGGTTCGTACCGCGACACCCTTAAAACAGGACCAATCGATGGTACGACGCGCGACGGCCAACATTCAAAACGAACCGGCCGCCAAAGCGAGCACATCAGCCGCGGGAACCGCGTCCTCAGCGTCCACACCCAGCACGAAGCCAGCATCGAGTGCACCGAAAACGATCGATGCCAAAACGATGCACGCACTGATTGCGAAGGGTGCGGAAAACATGACCGGCCCGTGGTTGTGTCTGCGGTGCGGTATTAACGGGCGCCCGATTAGCATTCCCAGCTACCGGGCCTTCCGCAACCATCTGGTCACGAAGCACAAGGAACGGATCGATGTGCGGATCTGCGAGCATTGTGGATGGCGGGCGCAGCAGCGCAATCCGCACCTACTCTACCATCTTCTGACCGAGCACAACATCCGGCAGACGGTGAAGTTCCCGAAGTGCGACGAGTGCGATCACGTCGCGATGACGGTGGAGGATCTGCAGAAGCACGAGGAGGTGGTACATGCGCGAGGCGGTGACCTGCAGCAGTGCATCTACTGCAACAAGGTGTTCGCGAAGGAGATGGATCTGTACGACCACATGAAGGAGCAGCACCGGGAGCGGGCGATCGTGGAGGGTGTGCTCGAGTTCACCGACGACGAGGAGTATCAAACGGAGGAGGAGCGGGCACCATCGACGGCGAAGGCGAACGATGGGAAGATAAAGATCCTGTCGAACATTACGCTGCCGCCGGCGAAAACGACCGGCACGGCCCGCACACTCGAACCATCGTCCGAGGCGGAAGCGATGAGTAACGTGGCGTCCGGCATTGCCACCAGCCTAACGCTGGTCGGCGACAATGGGGTCGTGCTGGACGATGCCAACTTCCAAAACCAGTTCGCCATCGAGGCGGAGATGGCCAGTGTGCACGGTGAAAATGCGACCGGAGCCGGTGCGGATGGCGGCGAAAGCATCCCGAAGCTGGTGACGGCCGACGGCACCGAGCTGCAGCTGACACAGTCGCAGAAGGATGAAATTATCTCCCAGCTGCAAGGTTCCGGTGGTGGTAAGTGGCAGAGTCAAGGCAGACACAGTAAATCCCAGATTTAGATAAGGCTTTATACGAGATAGGCGGAGCAATAACGAGATTCAGATTCATTACTCTTTCATTCATTATTCATGAATTCATGAACTGTTTAAAAAAAATCGGATTCATTTATGGAGTTGAAAGATTCATTCTATCTAAACGCATGCTTAGCAAAGACAATTAAAACTCTTAATATATGAGCATTTTTCCAGTGACAAACGCATCAGTTAGATATAAAAATTGTAAAGTTTTACAATTCGTTTACAAGTCGTTGAGCGTTTAGACTATATTCTTTCCATTTTATTTTCATCCAACAGGGAACGACGTGGTAATGGTACTGAACGAGGACAACTTCTCCGTCGGCTCAACGATACAGCTCGGTGAGGGAGTGCAGATCGTGGATGCCACATCGCAGAACATAATGCTAATGTACAGCCAACCGGGCGAAGGAGGATCTGAGCACAACGACAGTCAAAAGTCGGACGCGAAGGCCGACGTGACGGCTTCGGAGGACGACAACTCGCAGGCATCAGTCGCCCTGTCGGAGGACAAAGATGCCTCGGTGGACGAAAAGCAAACCTCACTCGGAGAGGCGGACGAAAGCCAGGAATCGCGCCGGACGGACGTGTCGGACAAGCAGCACGAGGAGGAGTACGATGGGAATACAACCGCGGACGATGTCGACATGTCCGGTCACGAGACGTCCGAGACGAACGAAACGCTGCAGCAGGCCGTCAAGGATGAGCTGATGGATACGGAGGACCTCGATGAGGAGGCGAAGGCAGGAGATGAAGCGTCCGGGAAATCGGTATCGGCCAAGGATGACGATTCCGAGGAGCGGCAGCAATCGGACAAACTGCGGTTGATTTCCGAACTGGAAGGCGACTGGTCGGAAGATACGGCCGAAGAACAACCAACTGCGGCTGTCGCCAGTGATACGTCGAAAAAGACACCTTCGGAAAAGAAACCAACTGTTGCACCGGTCGCAAAACCCGTACAGAAACAGCAAGATCCCGCGGCAAAGAAACCAACGACGGCGGTCGCTACGATCAAACCGGACCCAGCAGCTGGCACAAAAAAGAAACCATCAAGCGAAACATCACCCGGCGGCTCGGTGGCGGAACGGAAAAAGACCGGCGAAGAGAAAGCGTCAGCTACCACCGGCAAGCAGCTAGACACACTGCTGGACGATTGGAACCAGGACCTGAAGCACGAGGAAAGTTTCGAAACCGAGAACGATGCCGATCTTGAAAAAGCGATGGAAAAGGTAACCAACGCCTCGAAGGATGAAGGAAAGGCAAAGGAAAGCAAACGAGACACGTCGGCACAGCAGCAGGACGATGATGGTGATGGTACGGTAGCGGCGGTGGTTGTCAAAACGGAACAGGTGACCGATGACACTAACAAGAAGGAAGAATCCAAGAAGAATGGAACGAAAGGTGTGGCGGAACCACCGGTGCGCAGTAAACCGGATACCAGTGAACTGGAAGACGAGGAAGAGGAGGACGACGACGAGCTAGACGAGGAAGGCAAGGAAAAATCGAGTTCGAAGTCGAAAGAAGTTAGTTCGCTGCTAGGCGAATGGGATGAGGATGATGATCTTTAAGAAGGGGCACTTTAAATCGGTGGAAAGGCAATTATTTTTTTTTTGGACTTTATTTTAGAAGAATCATACTTGTATGGAGGCCTTCCCTCGATACTGTTCTTGAAGTGAACTCAGTCAGTGTGCGAGATTTTTTTTTGGCCAATTTCAACGTCATGTGAGGCGCTAGTACACATGACTTAATAATTTGTAATACCTTTTTTAAAGGTTTTATTTTGATTCTAGTTCGTTTTGTATGATTTTTTTTTAGTTATTAAGATACATTTCTTCGGTGTGTTAGGTAATATAGCAGCAGCCCCGTCGGGGGTTGATTGTGTGCGTGCGCGTGAACATTCAGTTCACATCATTTAATCGTACAATCGAACATCAAGTGGAAAGGCCGAGGTAGTTTTATTTACCCCCAGTAGGTATACAAAATGATAGTGGGTAATTTTGTTCGAAAGATTTACGTAAGACCCAACCCGTATCGTGTATTGTGCGTAGCTGAAAAAGATGCAATAAAAACTTTTCAAATATACGTGTTTATTTTGTTCAATGTTTAGTCCAGCGCCACATAATGGCTAATGAATCATTTTCCTTCCTACAGCATCACTGTGTATCGATTAATTCCCCTTTAGTATTGGGTTTCGAGCTTTGAGCTCGGCTTTTGTAATTTAGGACAGATGAACATTAAATGACCTATAAAAGCTGCTGAAGCGTCGTTTACGTAACGGTTTTATGAGCTTTTAAGTTCGAATTGCATTTGAACGGAGTTCGATCTAAAGGCGACTTAATCTGTAACTTTTCCACCGGGTGTATGTTCTAATATAGGTGCACCTTAAGTAGTTGCGATTTCCAAGCAAAGTAGAATTATGAATCACATTTTCATATTCAAACATCACTAAAATTTCAATTTACGGTCAAATCTTATGATTTATCAATGTAATTTTAAAACTGCTAATCTGTATGGCGAGCGAAACGGTGCATTTGTAATGTTTCGGGCGAAACGTGTCAGAAGAGGAGGTAAAAAAATGTCAAAAAAGATCGTTGATCAAAGAAGGCCGTTAGAATTAAAGTTTGCCACCATAAGAGCGCAGAGAAAGAACTTAAAAGGCAACGGAATTTGCTCTGCGTGCTTTTGTGAATCTATCCTTTCGCTTATTTAAACGTATAAAATATTTGTTAGCAGTTGCCGCATTATTTTTTACTGCACACTTTTTCTTTCCCGTTCGTTTCAAAAACTGTCCTCACTTTCG
>JXWZ01001832.1:0-14372 GCA_000956215.1 Anopheles farauti No. 4 | reverse complement strand
ACAAGTTACATTAATATCAAACAGGCTTCATTTTAGTTATGAAAACATTTGTTTGATCTTACGGGAGGCATAGGTTATTTCTGAACTACCTAATATTGTTAAGCGAATAATCAATTCAGTATTAAACTAAGAAGCACCGAACAATACGACAAGAAATCACTTTTCCTTAAACTTTCAGGGCTTGAAGCCAACTGGTAAAACGTTAGTAGCGCTAACTACGGATAAACTTTGAACTAATAAGAATTCTCAAACGGGAATACTAGAAATTCGGCACAATTACATTTAAATCGACCGTTGGAGATACAAATATAAAAAATACTTTTTTTTATAAACCTTTCTGAAAACTGAACAAATTAGTTTACCCTATTGAAGATATCTCATGGATCTTACCTTACATGGATCTTAAAAATAAGCAAGGCATACATTTCGGATAATAATTGCTTCGGTACACTTCGTGTTTGAAATAAGGTAAGCATACCAATTTTCGGCAACTTAGTGTTGCATTCGATAGAAAATTTTCGTAGTATTTCTTCTTGTATTCGGTTTTAAGCAGTAATTATGTCACAATGCAAGCACTATTTTTGATCCATTTTTTGGCAACGGTGTACCAGTTTTCGGCCTTTTGAATGTTCGGGTAAACCGTTCTAAATGTAATCAAAATTAGGAGCAAAAGATTCGAAACTCGTTTCTGCTCTTATTAAAAATAAGTCATTAAATTGATTTTCATTTTTTAACGTAAAAGTGCTGTCAGTTTATTTCAGTGCAAGCAGTTGCCATACTGACTGCCATGGATTTGTGGCGCTGTGGCATTTTTTGCGATTCACCAACGATTGTTTTCGTGCAGGCTAGTGCTGGAGCTGGGGCAAAACCCGCTGTTGGAGCGGATACAGTGCTGATACATCACAGACGCTGGTTGAGCTTAGATCTGATCGCTTGGGTTATCCTTGTGGAAATACTCCATCACGTTGCACGGTAGAATTCCGTCTTGGTAACAATTTTCGAACATCGAATGTTAAATGCAGGGTTGGCTCATAGAATTTTTATGCACACCTGACGTCCTGCAGTACTACTCAGCCGAAGATTGCCGAGCGTGTTCATAAAGCCGAAGCTGGGGATGCGTTGATGTCAGAAATGATTTGTTGTTGTGTTGTGCGTTCAACTTGACCGGGGGCAACACGCGACCGTTAGCGAAGTGTTTCTTTTCATGTGTACCCCTTTTAAAGGTTCCACTCTCGTTCTAAACAACAAACGGGAGTGGGTGGCGACAGTCAAGGAAAGAAAAGCTCTATACGACCGACCGACTGAGCAGTGCTTGTGCTAACTGGCGTGTCTGTGATTCTATCGCGCGCGCGCGCGGAAATCGAAACAATTGCACAATTGCTTTGTTGCTGTGGCGTGTTGTGAAGCATCTCTACCGATGCAACACGGAGGGAAGGGTGGTAACTTTTTAGCGTTTTAATTATTCACCACACAGTGCAGTAGGTATGCACTGCAGCTGCTTTCCGTGACGTATCCTGGCAGGCGTGCGATTTAGTGGATAATTGGTTATTATTGCAAGTACAGCGCTTGTGCATTTGTAGTGCGAACGTTTGAAACAAGTTTTGTGATATTTTATTCCGGCTACCACCATGCCTGTTGTTGCTGAGGCCAACTTTCGGCAGCTTCCGGCTGCAGCATCTTTACTGACAACGCCTTCCAACGCAGGCACGGCGATGGCGGCGTCTTCTTCGAGCGGCTCGGGAGATGCCCCTATCCCATTGATGGAGGTGGTATCCAGACCATCTAGCTCCGACGCTCCGGAAGACGCCAAACGGGGAGCTGACGTTCCGTCTCCCCTGCTCGGTGATAGTACGTTCACCAACGGATCCACCGTGGCAAACGGAGATCTGCTACATCCTTGGAACGGGGCAGTACCGGACATATCACGTTCACCCTCGGTGGGAGATACGTTCGTATCGGCGGCGGCCTCTTCCGATGTGCCGTATCCTTATTCGTCTTGTGACAGTACGGACGATTCCGAGTCCGGACCGGAAGACGAGGAAGCGGATGTGGCCGAAAGAACTCCCTACGGGTACATTACCACCGCCACCATCAAGCTCAGCGGCAGCTGCAATTCGATTGAACGTGCCGGTGTGCTGGGATCGACTGGCAATAATGAAAACGTGCATCTTTCTTCTCCAACTGACAACGGATACCCAACCGGTGATCCGATGGAGGCGCTACAACTCGTATCGGACACGTTCTTGCGGGAGACACTTCCAGCAGATCAAGAACCATCGTCATCATCCGGTTCCTCGTCTATTTCTGTATCGATTGGATCGACCGGTAAGCAATGAGTACGGATGAGAATCTAGAAACGATTGAAACTTTGTTGATTAGATCACTCGAGTGATGTGGTAACTTACATTAATCATTGCGACGCAGAGATCATCCGTTCGATTGTGCCGGAGACGGTGTCGCTACAGTTGCTTCCGGTTGCTGATTACCAAAGCGCGATTGAAATGATAATAGTGAATGTTCCGTTCTCCAAGATGAAACCATCAAAGGGAAGAATTCGTTTGGCGCGTTCCCTCTATTTGCCAACACGTTTCACCTTTCCACGCTCAATTTCCCCTTTCAGTGGTGACTGGACGCCATGTTCTAGCACACACAAAAAACCCCGAACAAAATATTGAAGATAGAAGCCACGTCACGTCAGGGCAGTCGACGCGGCGAAGAAATAGACGCGTGAGTTGTGTGTCCAGTAAACTGGACCGTAGAATTTGGCTGGCGTTTAGCACCGTACCGGATCGGTTTGTTTGTTGAGCAAATTTACATGCGTAAATAGCGCTACCGAGAAGAGCGATGCGATACGATTTGATTATCGCCCAGCCTTTCAGGCGCATGACTGGTTTCGCATAATAAATGAAAATTGCATATCTCTTGAGAGGAACACAGCATGCATTCAATATACTTCGATAAATTGGAATATTATCAGCCCAAAATTTGAACGCCGTGTAACTGTGGGAGTTTTGTTGTACTGCTGTTTACACAAACGTACCTAACAGCAGCTACAGTTGGGTCTCTTATGCTTTTCTTTTGGCCTATTTATGCAGCCGGTTTCATTGTCAAATGTGCTTGCGTTCAGTACTCCAGGAAGATATTAGATCTCTCTCGCAATATGAGCCTTTCCGAGCGCAGCTTCAAAACAAAACTCTCGCGTTAGCTTTATATATGCGACCCACGCTGGTTCCGGCTCATGGCTGGCCTGATCAATATGAATCCACCGAAACTCCAGACAACACAAGCCACCGGGGATGTGTTTCATAAACACCGTTCGTGTGCGCATTTTTCGAAAGTGTTGTCCACATTTATGCGCGAACACACATTAACGGTCGACCTCGTGTGAGCAAACAGGTTTTCATTGTTATTTTTTCTAGCCACGCGGCTCCGATTCGGAAGTATTTAGCATGCGCCCGGTAAGCTCGGGTCGAGGGTGACAGCACTGAGACGGGATAGTGATTAGGATTCCAGACAGGTTTTTCTTGCGTCGCTGTTGTGGTTTTCGTGGTGGACGCAAAAAGAATGCCGCATTAAGTTTGGCACGCTGTTTCATCCATCATCTTCGCATCATCTCGTCGCCATTGCAAGTCATGCGTAGCAACCAAATGATGGAAGGTAGATACAATGGCGTCACACGCTACAGCTACCCTTTAATGATCAGGTTTGAGGAGACTGGATAGGGGCATGCCAAAAAGCCTCCGTAAGCGAGCTAAATCGGCCTTCTTAGTGGCTTCCGATTTTTTTCACACAAATGCATATTATTTGTTTTCATCTTTCGGACATCACTGACGTAATATTGGAGCGAGTTTTTAGGTTAGCAACCGCAAGGTAGGCGTGCAGTTGCTCCCGGCAAAAATCACGCTACACACAGCTGCTCTGGGCAATGGGTAATTATTTGTATTATTACTGCACCGTCAAGGACAGAGGTGTTTCAAGAGTAAACCGGCCCGAGGGTCGGCAGGTGATGATAAAAAAATGAATGCTACTGTGGTTATGAAAAAAAACATCGTTCAACCAAACGACGCGGTGGGCACAATCGATACAATGCACGGAAGTGTTCAACATGAACAAAAAAACACAACCGCACTGCATGGACCTGTTCCTGACCTTATTTTAAGGTTTTATATTATCTGTTTGACGCTGAGGCTATCTAGATGAGGCTATAGGTAATTAAAGATGTAGCACCTAATTTTGTTCGTTGCTGTATTACTTGTATATGTCAGAATATTGTGGAGTAAAATCAACAAGCAAAAAGTATTCTGGATGCTTCTGCAGCAAAACTGCAACAGATGGAGCCTTTAATTTGAGTGAATTCGCACATTACTGATAACCGGTGCCAGCTTCCGCTGAATGCGTTACGTCAGAAGAACTGAGAACAGTGTGTTTGTAATGATTTTTTTTAGTACGTTTTTTTGTTTCGTCAACTCGTCATAATGTTGACCGCAGCAAAACGCATATGCCCGGTGTCGTATCACTGACCGTGTGTGGGGTCCTGCGTTTTTGATAACCTTGGGACCAGCGCGATTGAATTCTGTGCGCCGGTGGTGTAGCGAAAATGTGCGTGAATTATGCGTAAGCGGTTTGCCGCTTGCCAATTGGATAATGCACATCGAATTGTTTATGCCGTTTGTTCAAGCTGCTAGTATGGTCGAGGAAATAAAACTCGCGGAATGCGAAATGCGGAAGGGAAGCAAAGAGCATGTTTTATTTTTGTTTACATTACACCGGCGGTATTGATTTTATCTACTGAAATGATGGACTCGACCCATGTGAACACTCTTGCGATCAGTATTATGTAGCTAAAATATCTGAAAACACCTCTCGATTAAGTGGTTCTTTATTATATTAGACTTAATAATGGTGTATTCAACCGTAAAATGAAGCCGGTAGAGTTAAATGTAATAATATATTTAATAAAAACTCTGTAAATTATGTTAATTTATCGAACAAAAACCGTTCGAAGAGTGATGGTGTAGTTAACGGATGAGCTAAAATTTAATTTTCTTATTTTCCATGTTTTCATAGATCACTTTGATTTTAAAACGTTCAAGAACTGATGTAAAAAAAAAAGGAAAACAATCGCACTGTTGCTGTAACGTTAACGAGCCCTCGTGACGTTGTTTATGGACGTCCCGCATCTCGTATTTACCGCCATATTATGTGCAGCGTGCTTGCTGGTCAACAACAACATTCAAAGGCAGTTGTCAATATTAACGATCGCTTTCACGGCTTCTCGCTTTCTTCGGTGCCACTTATTTTGGGGAGTTTGGGGAAAAAAGTTCACTAAAAAGACGTTTAATTCCAACTGAATATGAACTCAGCCTGCCTCACACACTTATTTGCAGGTGTATCTAAAAAACCTTGTTATTTAATGGCGAAATCTCAGCATATTCATAACGATTTTACCGTGATCATTCGTGTTTCGCAGGTGCAGATTCCACCGAACGGGAGTTGAACGAACCGCATGTAAGCGTGAAGCTGATTGCGGAGAAGAAGGGACTTTTCCTGAAGCACTCTGAGTATGAGGTAAGAGAGAGAAAAAAGTTGAACGTTTCTGTCCAATTGTGCTGTCGGTGTAAATTTTACTTCGATATATTTTGTAGATCAAGCTAAAGGGCTGCGAAAAAGCTGTTCGCCGTCGGTACAAAGATTTCGTCACGCTCCATCGCTACCTGTCGGAGAAGTATCCGTATCGGTAAGTGAATCACATAACTTCCCCACTGACCTTCCGATCGCTCACGTACACGCCGCTGTTCGTTCATGAATGCAGTGCGAAGGGAGGCGTTTCATGCACACGAGAACGTAGTGAAACGCTCGATTAAATGCTATCGAACGTGTCGGCGGTGGCATCTCTTTGTAAGAATGGCTTGTGCATACGAACACGTTGACAAACGATAAAGCCATAATTTGCCCTCGCTTAGAAGGGTCGTTAAGGTGTAAAATGGTGGCATAAGAGATCCCATTACTGAACGCTAATTATAGTGCGCGATTGTTATTGCTGCATCGGTACAAATACGATCATCGGGCTTTGTTGACACACTGACCAACGACATCATTTGAATGATCAAGCTCTATAGATTTCGTTTGTTGATTTGTGTTAAGTACATAAATGATGTTAAGTACATAAAAGGGTCATGTTTGGTTACGAAGATTTTGTGGAATTCTTTTTTATCAATTTTCGCATCTGATCGGAAGTTTCATTCAATATCAATCTTCCTATCAGGTATCAACTTACCTTCTAGGATAAGAATGCTCGAATTGTTTTGTGTGTGTATGTTTTTTTTTTTAAATAGTTTGTTTTTTCGTTTCAGACTCCTTCCAACGCTTCCTCCAAAGCAGCTGATGTTGGATTCTTTGCTCGAGGAGCGACGCCGTGGACTGCAGGCGTGGCTGGCCATTGTTTCGTTGCATCCCGTTCTGGGCCGTTCGCCAATTGTGAATACCTTCTTGCACGACACCACCACCGACCATCAGTATCGATTGCGGGTAGCTTACGAGAAGCTGAAGGATGAGCTGGTACGGCTCCGTCCTGATGCAATCCTACCAAACGTCGATGTGGACGTGCTTTCTTCCGCCCGAACTCGCTTACGACGGGTGCAAAACAGTATCGAACGGTTGAAGCAACTGTTCGATAGGCGTGTGTCCCATTCCAAGCGTCAACAGACCGAATGTGTCGAAATAGATCGCATTCTGCAGTGTCCCGACTTACGGACCGTGTTCGAGGAGGAAGCAACGTTCGATGGGCTATCAGCGAGCGAACGTCTAGTGGCAACACAGTGCGAACGATACGCGCTGGTACAGCAACGAGCCGTTACCGAGCGGATCGATGTGCTGCTTGAGGTGTTATACGCTCATAGGTAGGATGATCATTGCGAAACCGAATTAAAATTGTACTAAAATTCCCGATATTTTTCCAGCGAACTTTGTGAACGAATCGAGAAAGTGATCTCTGACCAGCAAAGAATTTTTGCGAAGACCACTGTAGGAGAAAGTTCGGATCGAACCCCTGCCAAAACGAAAGCTCCCACCATTAACCATGGTTCAGCGTTGACTGTAAGCATGGAAAGGAATTTTCAGTTCGAAAAGTTGTTTTCTAATGCACACTTTCAACCATTTCAGTCCGCTAACGATCTGCCCGCAGTATCCAACTTAGACCAACACGCGCGTCGTGCGGCGTTCGCATTCAGCTGCGTCCAAACCGAAACGCTTCTCGCCGAACGGTACCTGCAGTCACTGCCGTCGATACTACTGTCGTACGCGTACGAGGAGCAACAGCACCATCAGAAGGTAAACTTCAACAGATCGACCCCCTCAGCCGATGCATCTACTAACCGTTGGAAATGTTTCGTAAATCTTTCTTTCACTCCAGATGTCGAAGATATGGCATCGATTAGTGGTTAACGAGTCCAGCAGGCTCGACTAACTGCGCCTCTCCCAAAAAAAGAAAACAAACGCTTCCAAAAGATACATAAACGCACAAGAAACATGAGTGACAAAATAGCAATACGTTTCGGGAACCTATTATGCGGCGTTCAATGATAGGTACTTGGTTTAGTATTTACGGGTTTTGCGAATATCTGGTTCGACCATAGAAGGAATAGATATTGTTTTCGCTACGAACTTTCCAAACTAGATAATTACCATTTTATGTTTTGCTTTTTTCAGTTGGGTTTAGTTTAGAATTATTTTAAATGACCAATTTGAAATGTAGGTACTAGGTAGCACATTCCTTATTGCTTGTAGGAGTTTTCTTAGGACTACAAAAACAAGACTTAACACCAATTGTCATAGACAGGTATAATTGAAAGCACAAACAAATAGTACACCAATTAAAAAAGCTCCAATAAACATTTACGTCAAAATGTTTCGTTAGACCCTGTAACTCAAACGAAATTAATAAAATTACTCTTTAACTAAAAAAGAATCCACCGTGTACTTCACTTGATGGATGATGTTTCTCCATGGCGAGCTGTCCTGCTGCCCGGTATCGAAATTTCAGTACATAGTATATAAACCAATCAATCTGGCGATAACTAAAGGATGTAAACTGAGCAAACTACTTATACTTTCGACTGTTGAAAGTGCAGAAAATTATTTAATCTGCACACATTTAATTGAATGATCTCACATTTTTATAATGAAAAACATATGTGATATTATCTCCTGTAGTCCAGTACTCCTGTAATCTGAAGTACAATTAGATAAAGTAAAGTAAAGCACTATTTAATGAATAGTGAATTACAAAAGAGCAAATTTAAGCTTTTTTCAAGCTTTCTTATATAAGTGAGCTTGAACAGCAGAAGAAAGCATAATGACAGCACAACAATTGGTGATTTACCGTTTTCCTTGCACCAATTGTTGTGCTATTTTTCAACTCAACCAGAAACATATTCATCAAACATTGAGTGTATTTAAAATCAGTTAATCGTACACGATTTTTAAAATCATTCATTATCTTTTGTCTCATTATCTTTATTTTCGCTAAAAAATAAATTTAAAAAAATCTGATGGTTTTAATGAAAACCGATTTCCTTAACGGATTTGGCAACAAATTTAAAACGTAATGATTATTTGAAAAATGCGCATCAAAATATTGTGAAAAGTCTTGAAAAATAAGGAAACGCTATAAATTGCATTCAAATTAAAATGTTTTACTGAATATTCCCGTGTTTTTTACATAATTTCCAGAGTACTAATTCTAGTGGAAATACGTATTTTTACTGGACGGAAATGATGGAGTACTCCTTCACGTTGCACGGTAGAAATCCGCCTTGGTAACCATTTTCGAACATCGAACCTAAAGTGCAGGACTGCCTCACCTGACGCCATGCAGTACTGTTCCGCCGAAGATTGCCGAGCGTGTTCGAAAAGCCGAAGCTGGGGTTGCGTTGATGTCAGAAATGAGTTGTTGTTGTTGTTGTTTTGCTTTAAAGTCGACCGGGGGCAACTCGCGGCCGTTAGCGTACCGCTCTCCGATTAGTTTTTCTTTTCATTTGTACCCCTTTTAAGGGAGGGTAGGTGATACCTGTGAACGTTTTGTGTAGTGAACCGTGTGGTACTAAACGGGCACAACAAACGTTTGTCAAATATTCAATTAGAAGGAAACAGAACAAACAAAAAATCGTTCGCGAGCGAAATAGAACGAACCAGTGTGTGCCATGTGTGTTATTGGTTGCGTGTGTGTACATGCTGTTGGCAAAGTGGTTCAACAAAATAGGCGAACGTAAAAAAAAAACGCGTTCGAGATCAAAAGTGGATGATCCGTTTATGCGCTTTTTGCACGCAAATAGCAAGTGTCGTTAAAATAAAAACATAGCGAAAAGCGAGAGTGAAGCAAAAATTAAAATGCATCATATTTGCCATCCCGAAATGTGGTTCGTTCGGTAGTTCGGCGTACGGATGTGGCGGAAAAGTGCGTGCACAAAAAATAAACCAGCGCCTACCAATAATATGCGCAGGGTCCGCCAGCGAAAAATCCGGTGCGATGAAAGTGTTGTAGATTTGCGTTTTTTTTTCGCTGCTCGTGCCGGTGGTGTGCTGCTGCAGCGGGATGATGGGGAAGGATGGTCGGTCTAGTGGCCGAGTGTGTGTGTAAAAATAAAAACGTGTCAAAGCGCGCAGCTCAAAACCGTCGTTACCGTTTGGTGCGGCTGTCTCACGTCCCCAGCAGGCCGTGTGTATTTTAGTGTAACCGGGGCCTGAAATCATTCGCCTGCTACGTTGGACGTTGATGTGCTGTAGTGTGAACGAAGGTGGAGCGAGAAGGTGGTTTCGGTGTTCCGAACGAATTCGAATCGAAGCCCGTGCAAAGAAGTGTTCCCGCCATCAACTCGCACAATGTCAGCGCGGCGAGATGCTGCGGAAGGGAAGGTCTTCCGAAGCTGCTGCGCGCAATGCCAACCACCCACAGTTTTGGTGGTAGTGGTGTTCATCGCACGAATCAGCTGTTCGTTGTTTTGCTTCCAAAAATGGGCTGATGGGCCAGCCGATACAGGTCAAATTTACAGGATTTACTACACCCAACTACAGTGAGATTGTCTGCGATTGTTTAAAAATGATTCCTACAATATGCATTGACATGGTAGATTTAAAATTATATCCAAACGTTGGTCTGTATTTTTCTTCAGTAATTTGAAATACTGGAGGGGCTTTAATCGAAAGGAAAACCATCCCAAGCTAGCTTTTTAATTTCTTTTTGAAAATTCGGTCAAATTTAATTTTGACAAAAGCAAAGTGGAGATTCTTTCCCAATTTGGTATCGCCTGCATTCGTAGCATTCAACATAAATAAAAAAAAAAAAAGATTGTAGTGGCTACCCAGTGTAATAAACTTTAAAGAAGCACAAAGCTGTTTAAAGAAACGTAAATACTAACTTTAGGTTATGGTATAGGGTCGCATAGAATGTTTAAACGGTTCATGACGTTTACGTTATGTTTACGGTAGGAAAGTTTGATATTTTGCCCAAATTGTTTTCGGAAGGTTACCAAAATTAATAAATGTTAAAATGTAAGCTGTTCGTTTGATACTAACTATCGTAGTTCTTACGACACCAGCGATATCGTTTACCATGTAAATCATTACAAGGAACCAATAAATTTACATCGATTTATAGGCACACAGAAAAGGAAGTGTCAACACATTGTAAGAATTATTTGTATAAGTTTTACTTATACTAAAAATGCAGCGAGATGTCTAAATCTCTATTTTTCAAAATAAGTTTTCCGGCACAACTAAGACAAAGAGGAATAAGAAGAATGAGTGAGTAATTGATTAATATTGGTTAAACTTGTGCTCAGTAGTGCCCCAAGGGTTGACACGAAATTATATGTTAGTCCTAAAATTGGTACTAGCATGCTCAAGAGTAGTTTATGGTGTTGTTTTGTTTTATTTTTTTATGGGAAATGGAAGTTGATTTTACGATACATTACTTTTTTATTTATCATGTTCTTCTTTGGTGGTTTAATGATCCAACCATAAATATGAACAGGGAAAATTTTTTTGTATTTATTCGTTCAATCACTTAAACCACTGGTTAAATATGTTTATATTTATTATGTCCTTCCTGTTGTTTGTTCATGTTAGCTTCTTTGTTATCTGATGGAAAAAGATATCTTTAAATTAAACGAACCACGTATCACACGTACATCGTAATTTGTGGGCTATTAAACTTGACTATTTTTGGTATTTTAAGTACTGTATCGGTCGCATATTTTCGTTAGAAATATTTTATCTAGTAATGCTACAAAAAAACCTATGCATTTGAGCATTCGCGATTTATGTTAATGTAAATAAATTTAAATGTGCTTAATCAAAAATCCAAACAAATGGTGCTGATCTGATTGGTTTTTATTTTTGAGTCAGAGAAGAATTTGTGCATTGTACCCAAATGAAATACGCTGTCCTGGAGCTACAAAAACACCAACAACTTCGACACAAAAACCATCCTGTTACCGCACATTTTCATATCGTTTCCACTGCCTTCATGAAGGTAAACACTAGCATGTGAAAAATTTTTCTTTTCCTTAGCGGCTACGTAACAACCGCCAAGACCAGATCGGCTAGACAGTAGGTGCGAGAACCTACCGGGGCGGTAGGAAAACTCCCCTCCCTTACCCGTGCAATGCTCTGTACCAGTTTCACCGTTCGCGACTGTAGAAACCCGTGCAACACCGCTAGGATGGGATTTTAAAAATATTCTCCCCGCCACAGCTCTGTCGCGAGATGCTAATAACTGACGCGGTTTTGCATACACTTCTTCGTTTTCACGCCGCTGGCTGACGAAAAGCGGCGTCAAGTGTGTGCGAAAATTTGGCGGTCGGACATATTTTTGACCACGTCCGATGCGAGATACGCCGGGAACGGCTGGGATGGAATTCGGCTGTATTCTGCAGTTTACAATGTCTAGCAGTGTGTCTTTTTTTATAAACCGAAAATTGAAAGCCTTTTATCTATGATAATGAACAAAAATGAGTAAATGTTAAAATCTAACTAATCCAATTTTAATAATCTAATCAGTTTGTAATTTTTTATTACTTCTTAATTGATCGCTACTCCTAAGGTCGCTGCTTTAGTACGACTTCCAAAGAGCGATGTATTCAACTACATGTTCTTCTGTTTGCTACGTGTGAAACCCACCGAACGTACATCACTTCGTTACGCGCCGATAAAGCGGTACCAGCGTGTAGAAGAATTGGACGGCATACCCCGCGGGGGTCAGAAAAATGGGCCAGGAGTTGGCAAGGGCAAACCAGGCCGGGTGAATCCGTAGCCGGTAGTGCACCGAAGCGCGAAGAACGGATTTTTTTTGCGTATGTGCTGGGAGCTGCAAGAGGCGTGTGTAGATCGTTGAAAAGCTAGGGTGGGTGATTTCACGAAACGCGCATATCTGCGAGACGCTGCTTCCTATTCTTCCGTGTGCCGTAGGTTTTAAGTTGGTGAAGGGTTAGGGCTGCTCGGCAAGATACACACCTAGGTAATTGGGTTAGCTGCACAATTGCACATCGTAATCCGTTTTCTCTCTCTCCCTCACTCTCTCTTCGAGTGAGTCGGAAATGAGTATATTGTAAAGCAAAAATAAAGCATCATTGCTTGTTGGTAGCTATGGTTGCGAAACAATTCATTGCAGTTGTTTTACAGAGCAAGTAAACGGATCATTCATCACCGCCTATTCATCAATTTCGATGAATTGTTTGACACTACGTGCAAAACCGCTGGATGAATAAAGAATGAATAATTAATATTTTTATTTTACGAAAATTTATGTTTAGTGCAGTTTTGAATCGATTTGTAAAAGTGTTTATAAAGAAAGCTTGCTTATATTATTTTCAAACATTTTTTTTTGTGCCAAATGGTATTTTTTAGATTTATCCAATCGGATGGGAATGCAATTTTTGGAAAGCATTTACAAAGCATTTACAATTAATAAACCGATGTGTTCACCCTAGGGAAATACATCATAATGGGGTGCATTCTGCTACGCTAATGATTATTGTAAAAAATGGTTTATTTTTTGTAGGACGAACAATACCAACGACGAATTTCGAATAAAAAATACTGCATTTTTGTATCAAAACAACTAAGGATAAATAAAAGCCTACTAAGCGTAAAGACACTAAGTCGGAATGAGTAGGGTGGTTGGATAATGAAACTACAGCTACAACATGAAATATTAACTCGTATAAAAACAAGGTTGTGCGTATTTGTTGTATTTGTTTCTTGTATTTGTATTTGTTTCTTTTTTTGAAAAAATTTAATCACAATTAGTATTTTTAGCAAATCAATGCCAAATTGAATTGAGTTGATAGAAAACAGTCAGTACAATATGAAACTCGTTATCGTCGTATAATACAACCAATAATGTGTCGGTTAATGTGTATTTATACATGAGGTAATTAAAATTTACATAGCTAAATTCATTGAAATCTTGCTGTAAGCTACAAAAACCTTTCGATATGATTGTTTTTCATTGGTAATTTTTTTTTTCAATAATGTCATCTATTCGAGATGCGCAGAAATTCGAACTAACTTAAGACTTCGGAATCGCAGGTTTTTTTTTCAAAACATTTAAACTCGAATGAATTTATGAATTGATGAATTTATTCGTATAACTAAACCGATTATTATAAAATGTATGTTCAGTAAACACCATTGTCAGTTTGTTTGTCAGCTTTGTCAGCTGTTGTTTTGTCAGCTTTGATTCACGTGTATAAAGTACAAGACGAGCATATTTTACGCGGCAGTTGTTACACTGACCGGATGACGCATGCTGAAGTGGGAAAAGAAAATAATAAGCTGCATCGCTTATGCAGCCACGTAGCGATTATTTAAAGGTAGCGTCTGAATACACACCAACCCTGCCAGCCAGGCAGATAGGCGATGATTAGAAAATGATGAAATCAGCAAAGATGAGCTAATAACGCTCACGGTGGTGGTGGCTATCAGCGAAACCAGAGAGAAAATGCTTTACTGAGGCACGGTTCGCATGCAACCCCAGTTTGAGTTGACATTCCTTGGCATTGATTAAATAATTCTGGCCTCTTTCGTATGCGTTGTTTTGTCTGCAGCATGAAATCCTGCAGTCCGCCAGCATAAAACGTGACGTCGCACCTCTTGTGTTCCTTTGTCACGCAGAATGGTCCGAAAAAAGAAAAAAAAAACGTCAGTAATAAAGGAAATGGCCTTCAAGGGTGAGCCGACATGTGGCGTGGCGTGGCGGAAGAACACGAAATGACATAAAATATGCTGCCAGTGCGGCTACCGCGCTGCGCCCACGGCGGAAGTGGGTCACAGGAAATAGCCCTTTTATTGGCAACGGGAAATAGCCTGGCTCC
>JXWZ01001830.1:0-29929 GCA_000956215.1 Anopheles farauti No. 4 | reverse complement strand
CGCGCAGCGTGCAGCGACCACCATACACGCGGGCCTTTGGTGGTCGTGCCTTTTCTTCTAGTAAGCACGTCCGAACGTTGGCGGAACGATGGCGGAAGAAATAGTTCAAAGAAATTGGCTGGGAAGACATCTGAAACGAACAAGTTCGATGGTTTGTTCCCTAAAGGGGAAAACGTTTGAAGAGAAAAATAATTTCCGTCGAAAAACATACTGCCGTTCGCACATAATCGCACATAATCATGCTATTTCCAATATGAACAGAAACGATTTTTAATTTAAAAAAAATACAAAAACAAAACGCAAATAACGTAAATTGTTAAATTTTTTAAATAACTTTTTCAACTCTTTTAAATTATTTGCAGGTGATAAACAAAATTTGAAGACATGCGTGCGACATAAATCTGTCAAGATTATATTAATTTTGTTTTTTTTTTTAATATTTTACCATTCAAAACGATGTCCAATATTAAAAATGTGTACAACTAATCTTATTGTTTTTATTTTATGTGATATTTATTGTTCTTCTTTCATATCTAATATATGTGTGCTAAAAATTTTACATTAATTCTTATATTTTCTTTTTTTTTGTTGTATTCTAAAGTCCAGCGACCATTATTTAATTTTCTCATCAATAAAACCATGTGGGTTTCGTTTTAATTTAAAACCATTTCAAAACCGTCTTTCACAAGCGTTATATAGGTTTAATGAATCCGTCAAAATCAAGAAATAAATACGTGCATGTTCTAAACGTAATCCGTATTCATCCGAACGTACGTATTTAAAGCAAACTTGGATCTATCTCCGCCTAAAACTCGAACATGAACGATTTCCGTCGTTAATCATGCTGAAAGATTTCGCTTCTGCACATACCTGGCACGTCCGACACCAGCCTGAACGACCGGACCGGACCGAGGTCTCAACCGGCACAGCTGTACGCCGCATTTCAAATTGACTGATTTGTCAAATTCCAAAAATGACAAACACATACAAACACGCACTCATACGACGCACGCAGTGCAATCCCTTCGAGGGCAGTTGAGGATGCCAATCGAGCGTGTAAAGTAGCAAAATGAAAAAAAAAAAAAAAAAGTACACGTCCAAATTTCGAAGACGAACGTGCGATGCACTTGCACACCAGCTGCAACGGCCAATGGCCACCGTGCCAGTACCTCCTGCCCGGAGGTTAATGAACGTTGGCCCAACCGCTCGGGTTCATTTTCATCATCCGATCCGAGCGGTTCCGATTTGTTCGATTCCGCTTCATTTTGTTCCATTTTGTTTTTGTTGCGTACACGTGCGCGTGCTGTTTAAGGGATAAGCAGTTGCACCGGCGGGTCAGCTACGTTAAGGTAATGGAACGGCAAAAGCCAGGTTAATTTACACCATGAAAAAAAGCATCATAACATGACAACGAAAGATGATGACAACGAAAAAAATACACAGCATTAAAAAAATAATATAAATCGTACTATAAATATTCCCTTAAAGAAAAATAAAATTATGAGAACCTGGAAAACCAGAAACATAGTCAAATTTCATTTTTTATATAAAAATTATTAGTTGCCTGGTTAACAATTGTTTTTTGGGAGTCACAGTTGCGATTAATATTAACTAATGTCCCTCTCTTATCTGCTACATACTCCAATATCTTGTATTTATTATATACCATAATGCTCCTCGCTACTCACAAAATAATATGTATGTATTTGCGTAACCATCAAACAGTCCAAAGATGCTGTTGCTTGCTTTTCCTCACCATCCCAGCACATCCAACAACAATCGCTGCTCGTTGGGATAGATCAGTGTTCGGTGTGTATCGTCCGGTTCGAGAGTTCTCCCGCGATCGAAGTTGGCTGGCGATGGCAACGGCACAACACACAAACCGCAGCATCTGAAAACCCCGGCTTACACGGTGAAATCTAACCTCTTGCATTTGGCCGCAACTTCGCCGCGGTCGCTTTCGCGTGTGTTTAGATTGGCGAGATTTTACCGTCGACGGATCGTATGCCGGCAGCACAGCTTCATCATCGTCGTCGTCGTCGGCGTCGACGTCGGCGTCGTGCGTCACCTTCATCAAGCGTCTTCGCGTCACTGTCTTGCCGCGGTTGCGGAGTGCATTGAACTGCCGATGATGCTGATCCAATCTGCAAGTCCAAACCATTTCATACACGCTACTTTGCACGATCGCCTCGGTGTGTAAGTGTGTTTGTATGTGTGTGTACGGAGACACCGTACCGCTCTAACCGTTCAAACGAAGCGCCCTAAACCATCCACGGGGATGCATCAGCTACCCGTTTGATGTATTCGGTGCATTTGACGGCTGCAACGTGCCGTTCCGTGGGTTCGGCAAAGGGGTGGGGAAGCGAGTGGGTGGTTGCAACGAGTGACGATGAAGATCTTCGTGATCGCGGGCAGTGCGAGCGGGAAAGATCTCACCGTATAAAGTTTTCATTTTCACCCGACTCGAATTAACGGAGCCGTAAGATGCGCTGTTGTGTTGGGTTGCGTCTAAGCAACCCGTCGTCGTCGTCGAGGAGGAAGCTGTGGGGGGGGGGAGGTGGGTAGGTGCAGGCTGTGATGGATTATTCGGTGCCGGGGTTTGCTGACCTTTTCCTAGGCCGGGCCGGGTAAGCGGAAGAATTGGAAAGTGTTTTTCACCGAGGCGGCTCGGAAGATTGCTCTATAAAGATAGTGAATTATGCAGTTAATCAATTTGCAACACGTTTGTGCCAGTTTCGCCGAAGTGTACGTTGAGAAGGAGGATTCATCAATCTATGAATTATTCTATGATTTCAACTCGAAAGCCATCCTTTACTATCAGCCATTACAGGCAGAACGAGCGATGTAACCCTACTACAGAAGCGCCATCTCACGATGGGTTACATAACTATCAAATATCGAAAATTTCACACATATTTCAAGATCCCCGAAAAATGTTTTATCATCAGCTTTTTTTGGCACATTGGCCAAATAACGTAGCGAATATTAAATAACCATACCATTGTTTATAACCATAGTTTAAAATATATTTCTTTGTTGCCTTTTCGTCAAATGACATTTTTTATATTTTCTCAACGTGTTGTCAACTGCTTTATCTGATATTATGAACACGGTGCATACACAAGACGTCGTCCCAAACCCTTGTTCGGTAAAGATTATATCACCGCAGGAATGCTTTTCAGCAGCGTGTCCAAACATTACATCAACCAACGTGTGGCGGTTAAGTATCATACTCGATGCCCCGTGCGCGCATCGAACATTCATTACAATGTAATTATCTAATTGTATCAACACCCAAGGGCTCCCATCGAACGCTGAACGGCTGTTCAACCCGCTCCATTTGGACATCCTTCACCCCGAATTAAGTGCGGCAAAGTGAGCGAATTGTCACCGGAATGGCGGAACACGAGTGGCGGCCGCTTGAAGGGCCGCTCCGAGGGTTGGCGATAAGATTGAAATGCTGTGAACCGCGTCGACGCCGTCCAAGGCGAATGCCAAACACCACCACTACTCACACCCGCGCGTTGTCGAACCTGAAGTTCACGATCGTGAACGTGGTGGTGGTGAAAGTACATGTGTCGGGTGTCCAACGTCACACCCACTTGGAAGCGTTTCGTATCTATTTGTTTACCACCACCATGCGTCTCCATTCGACATGTTTTTTTTTCATTCTTCTTTTGTTAGGTTGTGGATATTTCAGTATTCTTATCACACGTCCACAGACACCCGAATCAGCAAGACGCAGTGTACGTGTGCTTCGAATCGGTGCTCGATTGTCAAGGACTTTGAATCACTCAAACACCCAACGGACGCCCGTTTTACAGTAAATTTAGCGACCTTCCGCTTTAGCCGGCACCATATCAGTTTACCGTGCCAGGGTTGGCCATTGTCACTATCGCTCGCTATCGGGCCTCCATGTTGTATGTTTGCCGACAGCTTTATTTGTGTGTGTCGCTTTGTGTGCGTACAGTGCGTGCAATGATACTCTGTAATGACGCCCGAAGGACACCTTCGTTTAACGAAATGGTACCAATTCAATCTCGCTTCATTGGAAGACGAATGAAACGAATTGGAGAAATTGATTTTCTTTCCGATCGGTGTAGGGTACACCGGGAAGGTTGTTTCTTTATCAAAGAAAGTATTAAAACTACTCTGTCAAAACTACCGAGGTTAAAGGTGAAAATATGATATAGTGATATTTTTCGATCGTCCACCAAATACACCTTTACCATGGGCGAATCTGTCCGATACAAAACAGCCGCGATGGCATTCATAGAATTTAACACAATTTAAATATACCGTAAGGCAAACGATTCCCATCTACTACAACCCAATGTTGGCAGTCCCTCTTTGTGGGATTCGGTCGAAACGAGCCGAAGAATTGCGGACGCAACGTGAAAGTACGCCTACGGCTGTACGGAGAGTACGGCACACACCCACAACGCGGCACACGGGCTAACGCTTCCAAACCGTAGGGCGTAGGGTTGAAGGGTAGAACAATGGCAGCCAGCGGGAGCGAAAGAGAGCAGAGCAAATCGCCACGAGAGCAGGAAGCTCTCCGAAGATAAAAGCAAGCAAGCCGTAGCCCGTTGGAAGCCGTGGTTGTCGTGCTCAAGTTCTTGACCAACTCTTCTTCACCCGCGCAGGGATTGACGATCGCGCGCTCCTCGGCACGACAAAAAGGGCAAACGGTCGTCTCTATCTAAATGCATCCAATTTGAGTTGAGTGAGTTGAATTTCCCGCTCCCTCCTGCTCGCCGCTCGTTCTGCTCCCCAAGTCCGCCCGGGCCGGGAGTTTCAAGTGTAGCTGCTATTGATAATGAATATCGTTCGCAGGCAATTTCTCTCGCGTGCAACCCACCAAGGACAGACAGCTGCGGGATTTGCTGATATTTGTTGTTTACAGTAGCGCTGGTGCGGAATTGCATCCGACGGCTGTACAAGTAATGCACATCCATGGACGGACAACGAACGGCCCATGCGTGTGTGTGTGTGCGTCGGAGAGGATTTTAAACGCGGAGAAAATGGAAAACGGTCACAAGAGTCGAGAGGAGCGACGTCACCTGGAAGATTAAAAGCGGATCTATTCGAACAACAAGAGAGATTGCGGCTGTTTGAAGTGTGATGAGAAGCGAATTTTTTTTTCTCAAGCACTGAATACGATGAAGTTATAGATTTTAAGTATTTATTATGTTTGCAGGAGATTAGATTTACATCATCCTTTCGTGTGATTACGTGAAGCGGCTAGTTGAGAGGGGTTTGATAAGATTGGAAACATCGGATGCAAAGCTGTATGGGTAAAATAAAATGTTTTAAAACTTCAAAAAGCTTCTCGTTAGTGAGGATTTTACAGTTTAAAACATGTTAAAATAGCAAATAATTGGTAATAAAACGTTAATTCGACTCGCTTCGCTTAAATCGGACAATATGGTTCATCATCGTCTTCCTAACTTTTTGATGATGCAAATATTGGATTTTTTTTTCACTGACGGACGATCAGAGATCTTTTAGATAGTCGACCAGTTTTGGAAAGGTTATATCTTCCAATGTATATTATTCACACGCTCGTTCTTGGACAGAATTCGATTCGTGAGCCATATAACTTTTCCGGTTTTCAACATCAAGTCTAATTTCAATATTGATATTGACAGTCGCGCTCGGAGAAATGTGCAAAAGCAGTCGAACGTGCGATTCCATATTTCATTTCCGATTTGCTGCGGTAAGTGGTTTACGATCAGATGTTGCCGAGGTGTTGTCCGTCTGCCCCTCCATAACAATCCATCTTGCTCCATCAGTAACAACATCCTGCCGCCGGTCGGCCGGATTGAAAACCAGCACGATTTGCGGCAAAAGTAGGTCACAAATTCGTCTGCCCAGCAGTTCGCAGTTACACAAATAATTCGAATTCCGCACCGTAAGTGTTCTCAAACAACACTTTGTTGTCATTTTTACAATGCTTTTACTCGACGCTCGGGACGACGGAGATGAGTAAGTGGCTGCGAAATCATTGATGATAGTGTATCGGTAACAGTGCATCTACTATTACCGAATGATTAATACCGATGGCATGATCCGCCCGGTCAGTAGCGCTCGGCAAACTTGCCGAATGCCGGAAAGGAGGACAACGGGGTGGCGGTACTCCAGAAACAGCCCGATCCGCGATAACGCCCGCCAGGGCTTGGATGAAGCAGGGCGAAGGAGGTGGTTCGGAAACTATCATTCCCTTCCCCTGGTCACCGATGACCTAATTTGTGCATCCAATGCCAATGTCGGCGCTTGCATACTGCCGCCCGAAGGTGTGACCGACGCAGCGCTGGGCGCTTTCTGCCCTTGTTTGTGTGCGGCGCAACGATGCAGCAGATTAGCGTAGCGGCTGGGTGTGGGATTTTCATACACCGGCCCCACTTACCCATCCCGGCGGGGCGTGCTATTACTTCCTCTATTTACAGTGACCACTCTTCACTAGATGAAGCTCTGATAACGCGTGATAACGGTGGGCACTGGGCGGTGTTTTAGCTGCGGTAGCTTTGCCCTCGAATCTTACGCGCTCGAACCGAGCCGTTTCAATAACAGCCGTTTTCAACAACAAACCTCAATCGGCAACAACAACAACAACAACACACAAAAAAGTGAAGTGAAAGACAGTCGAATAAAAAAACGACGACACGAAAATGAAAAGGCTGAAAACAGCAACAAACGCGAAGAAAAGACCGTAACGGGTCCGAGCCCTTCCCACCGAGAGGTGATTGAAACGGGGTGTGTATGTGTGTGTGTATGGTTGAGTGCATAACTTAAGGAAAGTGTGGAAAATAGTGCAAAAGTTTATTGCACCAGCTGCACCAGCACGGCAATGCACTTGCACCGGGAGGGGTTGTTCCGCGCGGGCCGGGCCACCGCCGATGTCAACGAACTTTTGCCACGGGGTGGGGTGTGTGGGGTGTTTTCGATCCAGCAACCGGTCCCCGTCGAGTTAGATGGATTAGATAGTTTAGGGTGGAACGATTGGGTTGGCGTTTTTGTTTTTTTTTTTAAATTTTTTTTTTCATTGTGCACGAATGAAAGTGTTTGTGCGAGGAAATGTAATTACGGATCGAATCTAAATCCAACGGTGTTAGGGAGGGTACATAGATAATGGGTGGCAGCATGCGCCCCGTGCGCTTTTAATTGGGCTCAACATAGCGAAAAGTAAATGGTGTTCGATACAGTGAGATTTTTTAATCGGGCTTAAAAGAGGACATTTAAAAGCAAAGGCTACTTAGAGTCATCCATAAATTTATATTTGTTTGTTTCGTAAAACTAGAATGTTCATGAGAAACAAAATGAGAAAGCTATGATTTATACGAATTATAAAATATCGATGCAAAATCATACAAATCATAGCGTTCGATTTCCTGAATTCAATATATTTCATTTTTATTTGCAATACCAAACAGAGGATTCTAATTTTATTATTTCCTCCAAGCCACGAAATTGTTCTCCTAATTTAATTATTTTTTTTTAAATCAATTTACTATTAGGCAAATTCACTCAAAAATCTTCTCTGATTTTTCAAATAATAGATAAAAATTTAGCGTTCACCAATCGATCACTCGAACGGCAGGCCATATCAGTTACTTTCTTACGATAGACCTTCACTTATCATCCAATTATGCGTTAAAATATTGAATCAAAATTAATTATTTATCACGGCGGCTTTAATGTTTAATCTCGCGAAAGATTTATGCTGCTCGCGTGCTGCGTTGGCTGCCCAGCCAGCCTGAACCAGTTCACCGCGTGCGCTTTCCTTTATCACGTGGGTGGGTGTTTTGGGGGTGCCGCAAAACCCTCCCCCAGCGCGATCGGTTCAAGACACCACCGAGTGACGGTGAGTTTCCCGATCACGGAAACCATTGTTGGCTTGGCTAGCTTTCTAATGTGTTTCCGGCCACGGTCCTGGCGGGGGAGCAGCGTACTGGTATGCCCATTTGGTGGTCTATTTTTAGCCAGCTTTATCCTTGAAGGTGCGCAAGCATTAGCGGTGGCTTTCCGATCATTCCTGTTCGCACAGCTCGCACCGTTACGATCGAACCCAGTTACGAGCCGTTTCAGTGTGACGTTGTCGTGCTTTGCAATGGGTGTGCGAGATGCAAATTCCTTCCGTTTTTCCTGATGCCATTTTTTTTTTGCTCTCTCTCTCTCTCTCTTTCTCCCTCTCGCTCTCTGGTGCTCACCACTTCCACTTTCATCCGCTAGCCGATCGGTCCGGTTGGCCATTGGCCTCAAAGAGCGGCGACCACTCCAACTCCCGCTCGCTTCACCCGTAAGAGTCCCATCGGAACCGGTGGGTTCGTCGTCTGCATCGCTATTTCCCTCGGTACAGGCCGAGCCACCACCGATCGCAGCCGGCTGGAGCCCGAACGAGATTACACCGCCGTCCCATGGTTTATTGGCACGAGAGTGAAATAATTTCACTTTTCTCCAGCATGTTTTTCTATGGCTTTCTCTCCCACCGGCACACCGGCTGGGCTGGGAGGCGTTGCACCCGTGTGGTTTTTGTTTCCTCCACACTTCCCCTCCCCCAACCCCCTTCTCGGCATCCACCGCTGGAGAAGTGCACCGGTTTCGAGTGTAGTTCTTTGGTGATGTTTTTCTGTCTTTCCCTGTCTCTCTTTCTCTCCCACTCTATTTTTTATTTTTGCACGTTAGACCTTTCACGCTGCACTGCCTAGGGTTTGGTGCACCGATCGGGAACTGGCAGCGAATGTGTGTGTGTGTGTGTTTCAGTGGCCATTCTATTGCCATCGTTTCTGACAATTTGCTTAAGCACATCGAGATTCGTCCGCCTTTGTCGGTTGGGCTTTTGTCTATTGTGTGCGGTACACCGATTTGTGTGTGTGTTTTTTTTCTGCCTTTCTTCCTCTCCTCGTAGTATAATAGATCCCGTGTTCCGTGGATTCCACCCACACCACCCCGCGCACGGTTGTGGTTGCAGCTGTGGTGCAGTTACATCAAACGCTCTTTTCGCGTACGCTGTTCGCTATCCGAAGGTGGCTGAGGTGGCTAATGTGCGGTGCGATGATCATCGAAGGTAAGAGTGCTATGCTCTCTGCGCGAAGATGTATGCTCTGGGCGTGCGGAGGTCCGACGGAAAGGCAGCAACAACGGAGCGTAGAAACAAAAAAAACAACACCCAACAAACGACGACACCGGGAGTGAGTAACCGGAGGAGGCCTGGCCCGAGAAAGTTGTTTGGGGTTTAACGAGTTCAGGCAGCATAAACGCTGCACACGGCGGCCGTTGAACTTGACGCTGAAAAATTGGTACCGTCGACCGGACACGGTTGCAGGGGCGGTGCATCTATTTGGCAGTGGATGCAATTCGGTGCCTGATTTTGGCATCGGCGGGGGACGGCGCGGGGCGCGTGGGAACAATAGCGCTGGTGCAGTTACGATGTAATAGCTGATTGCGATTGTTTCCTTCTGAGGTCAATGTTCTTCAATTGGATAGCTCCGCTCATATTATCTCATGCGTCGTCAATATGAGTTCGATTTCGCGTACTTTTCAAGAGAGATTGACTACTTCTTTAGGGGGATTTGAGCGCTTTTCTAACCTAAAGTTTTAATTATAGTAAAACCAATAATAACTTTTACATATTACAAAATGATATTAGTCTGATGTTTTTTTTAATTTTATAAATCACTTTGGAGGGGTTGTAAAGCGGAGTTGAATTTAAGATGTGATTTGTAAAGTTTTCGCAAATAAATATTGCAAATGGGCCTTTAAAAACTAGATCTTAGAATGATAAAAATCCAGTGGACCAGTTTACATTACATTATGTACCAAATACTCAAAACTTGTAAAATAAATGTATACTTGAATACACATATTTTTTACGTTAGGTACTCTTGACTTGAATGACTTTAAAAAAGCCATTATTTTCGTCATATTTTGAAGGATATAAATTGTATTCAAATTTCATTTGGAATTCTAAAAGCATGCTTTTCTTCACCAACTAAAAAGGGCCTGTAAAAGGGTAAAAATACAGATTTTTCTTAGTGAGTTTTTAGATTGTTAGTTAATGAATACTGTATTTAAAAGTTAGTTCTGAATTTGTGCTATGAAAAATCAATAAACTGCTCATAAATAGGATCAAACTAACTTGATAGTACGCATTCCATTTCCTTCCATAGCCTTCTCTGATGGCGATATAAAAAAATCAATTACCGGACATAATAATCGATGAACTTGAGCGCCGTAATCAGCACCGTAAGTCGTCCCGTTCGCGGTCAGGGCAATTATGCAAGATCACCCGTAACAGCCTGCCGAAGAAGATCCTTTAACGGTTCGTTTACGATAGCCTTCAAAGCGAAGTGTAGGTGGTTGGTTGCATCGGTGGCGGTGGTTTTGCCACCTGCAACCATACACCAGCGAGCAGTTCCACCGTTGTTCAACCGTGTGCGTTCGGTAGCGATTTATTTATTTCCGCTTTTGGAAATGAAGGTTTTCTGTTTTGGTCGCTGTTTTCTGCGGGTACTTGAAAAAAAAAATGAAAATCATTCAACCAATTATCGCTCTGGAACGGAAAGGCCTTTCGGTTGAGGTGTTGGTAGCGCTGGTGTCCCCTGCAGCTAGCTAGTATGAAATGATTTTTTTTTTGTAATGGATTGTAATGGATTTGTCTGCGATTTTCCAAACACAAATTTGTCTGTTGTCCGCGGCTCTTATCTTCCGTCCGAAAACATTTCCAGCTACATTATACGGTGAAGCAAAAGTAGGTCAAGCTCGGATGACTCACGGCTGAAGCAGCGATCGTGAAGAAGACAGCTCATAAACCAGCTCGTCGGATCGTAAGACGTTCTTCAAAACCGATGCGATGCGGGCAGAAGTGGTAAAATCGTAACTAACGCTTCGGAAATTGCCAATTGCTTCAAGTCGCTGGACCTCAAGTGGTAAGTGAGAGATCATTAGCACACTCCACCACCACCCGCTAGCACCACCCTGCGCGTATCGAGATAGCCAGTTTTCCGCCTGCACTATTACTCTCGTTTGCTGCATGCCTCGAGTGAATGAAGGCGAAGGCAGGAAAGTTCAATAACATTCCTCCCCCTTTCTCCGCCCGGGTGTCCCGTTTCGTTGAACTTTTCCGTTGAGGAAGGAAAGTGGATGCGAGAGAAAGAGAGAGAAAGAGAGACAGGGGGACGTTTCTGATCGGGTTCAATGGCGGAAAAATCGCTCACTATTGAAATGAACCTTTTCCACGCACTTTCGTCACTGGCAGCGGCAGCGTTCGGAGCAAAACCGGTGGAAAATGAAGCAATGCAATCGGGTTGCGTTCGTTTTTTGCATCGGGAGAGTGAATGCATGCAGGGTTTATAGTTTTATTACGATATCTTATAAACTTTCAGTTAAAAAAAGTACTATTCGAATGATATTTTAACGACCATCTAGGTATCCTAAAAGCAAATCGAAATATGTATGCAAATTTGCGGAAAAAACGCTTAGAATTAAAAAAAAAATGGCGAAGGATTACTCTGTACGTGGAGAGTAAATCGTGTGTTGAATAGAGGTGAATCGAGTAACCCTGCAAGTTTCTCAGTTGCCATTCGCGAGAGAAACAATAACAAACGAGAGCGTGAAGCTGAATTCGCGCGAAGTTGCACTATGGAAAAATGAGTGGATAAATTATTACTTTTCAATAGCTTTAAATAATAGAACTATTGCAAGGGCATGAAACATTGAATAAAGAACAAGAAATAATCTGTAATATAAAACATGTTTGTTCTTCACACCACATTTTTATCTATGCTTTGAAAACGTTTTCTAAGAAACGAACGTCGAAAGGTTTTTTTTTTTCAGAGCGCAAACGTTGAAACGTTCAGAACGAGAAGTGACACACAGTCTCGTTGTGTAAATATTTGTATAATATATTGTAAACAACGAATAATATTCTAATTTTCATAAAACCACATTTCATCTCAAACGACTAAGCGATATTACAACCCAAACGCTTCGCACACCGATCGTACCGCCAGATCCCATAGTGCGGTTTGGGAAGGGGGGAAACAGTCGGCCGACGCCAGTCGTTCGTGCGACGCCACGCTCACGGGCCAACCAACACCACTTCGTTTGTGACTTTCCGTTCGCGTTGACGCGTAATCTTTTCCCCGCCGACGCACCGCGCGCGTAGTCGAAAGGGTGGAAAAGCGCGTGCTTTCCCGCTGTTTTGTTTGGTGCTTTGTGTTTACTTTCGTGCGGTCAACCGCCGTGGTTTTCGCGTGTTTCGTTCCGCTGGCGCCGCTACTTCAATTTCGCTAGTTTTTGGGGTTCCGATTGCCGTGTTCTGGTTGTGTTTGGGGTCGTGCGCGAGTGCGTTCGAGCGCCCGCGCGCCATTCCGTTCCGCGCCCTGTTCGTCCTGGCCGGTGGATCCAGGACGAGGATCGACCGATCGGTTTGTGGATTGCATCGGCGATGCTTCTGCGGTAGTGTGTTGGGTGCCGTTCCGTGCTTTCGGATTCTTGTGGTGAATTTTCCGCATTTGTCAGTGTAATCGGTCCACTGTGGGGCAAGAAGTATGTCTCCCGAATCTAACTAGATAGTGCAAGTTCCCAGAGCCTTCGATATCAGTCAACCTCGCAACCCCGTAGTGCTTCCACGGTGAGGGTGACTTTGTGTGACGACCGCTCGGAAAAGATAATTGCTAGTGCTACCGATAGTGTATCGTGCGACGCCGACGGTTTGCAAAACGCGCAAACAATACGAAATACTAATAGTATGTGCACACACGTGTTACTTTTAAAACAACCACATCGCCGCTCGGGTTAGAAAGTGCGACAGTACGTGACAAAAAGTGACCAAAAATTACAAAAAAAAAAAAAAACGAGGTGAAAATTTTGAGTGATAACAATTAGCAAGTTACGAAATTCAATCCACGTGCCTGTGAGCGTGCTACAGTTCGTGGTGAACATACGGCTCGTTTTGGCGGACGATCGACGGTCCGAGACCTTCGGCATTGGGCTGCCGACGTTCGGCTCATCTCAAGACAAACGCAACAAAGCCGCCAACGCACCAGCAACAGCAGCATCAGCCTCACCTACCCCAGCAACAGCAGAAACAGCAGCAGCACCGGCAGCATAATTGTGATGGTGTTCATAATTGTCCTGTAATAAAATTTCGCCTTGCAATCGCTCCCTGGCACCCAGTGAAAAGAGCAACAAATTGAAAAATTGAAATCGAGAGTGAAAAGCTCCGGCCGCGGGTGCAGTAGCGCACGGCCCAGAGCAGAGCAAAGAAAGGCAAGAAGAAGGAAAAAAAAGTTGGTTGTAATAACAAACCACCGAAGAAAAGTGCGAGTGTTTTCGTGCCGAGTACGAGTGTCCGGTGGTGAAGGGGATCGCTTGCGCCCGTTCGGCTTATGGAAATGAAAATCATTATAATCATCGCATCGTGCGCCTCCCCGGTTCGATGAGCGTTCGATAAGGTGGCCCGCCAGTGGCACCAAATTCAAAACCTCCTTCCCGTGCTGAAGGGCTGCAGGAGTGCCGTGTGGAGCTTACTCGAACGAGGTGGAAATTGTGTGCATGTGTTTGTTGTTTGATTTTTCGTCTTACAATCGCCAGTGTTTGGTGCCACTCGAGTCTGTGTTTGCGTGCGTGCGTGCTCAACAACTTCCGCGGTTTTCCCTCGCTGTGTCGGCCGAGCGAAAGAAAAGCTCCCCATAAAAAAAAAAGCATTCGAAGCAGGCTTACAGTGGCTTACAGTGGTAGTTCGCAGTCGATAAGGATCCTTTGCTACAAGCGCAAACGCAGTGAAAACTAGCATCACACATCCGAAGAGGACGCGAAAAGGATTGTAAACACTGGTTTTGGATTAACGCTTCGTGTTGGAATAACGCTTCGTTCCGGCTCATTTGGATTACAATGCGGAAGCAGACGCGTCAGAACGAGCTGGCGGTTAAAAGATTTAAGGTACGTGAAACGGGGGAAAAACACGAACATCTTTCTGCTGATCTTTCGGGAAGCGTATTTAGAAGCTTGCTTATCATATCAAACAGTATGTTAAATTCAAGCTTGATCCTCCAAAAAGTACATTAAAATGTGCGTTAGTCGCGCGCTTGACGTGCGCACTTTCGTTCGAATCGAAAATAGATCTCCATTAAATATCTGTAAAGAAGCCATACTGACGATCACACACTGCATCTGAAATAACCAACACAGGCCCCCAAAAGGCTGAACCGCATGAATATGGATGATACCGTTCACATCCGCGTAAAGCACCACTCCACTGTGGAAGGTCAGCTCATGAGACGTCGTTGTCTTATGGGTAGACTGGAAGCATTTTTTTATGACACGATGCTATCGGCGGTGCTATTCGGTTAAACAAGTCTTTAAGGTCACGGAAGCGGGATCAGGATATCCTGCGGATATGACACATGAGCACACATGTTTATAGTGTTATTTTATAGATAGCTATAATCAATATTAGTGCTGCTGGCTGGGCATTTGAAGACTTGCATTCTAAAATATCCTTCTTCTATACTTAAAAAAAACGGACCCTTTGTTATTTATAACATGTATACAATATAAAATTGATATCTAACCGGTCAGTTGATAACATGATGAGTGACGTTTCGTAATACTAACTATTGATCGAAACAACCTCAACAACCATGTCCATTTACATAAATATTCATGGAACAGAATTCGAATATTTAAAGACTAGTTTTTCAACAGATCTGTGATCTAACAAAATCTTAGCAATTTTATCAATGAATTTGGTTTATTGTAGTAAATTCTAACACCGAAACGATCACGTGCGCGTCCGCTCTCGTGATCGATTGATCGAGTGAATAAAGAAGGCCTTTATAAGTGTAGCTATTCTTTTTCCTACACGAACGTTTTCCTTCATACGCTAGCACCGCGTGTGTTCGATTGTACGAGCTCGCCGACGTGCAGGGTGTTTGTGGCTCGCACGATCATGGCCGCATCACGGTTCGAAGGTCAGGGCGGTTCCATACACGTTTGGCCTTCCCGGTGACTTAGCATTCGTTAGTGTTGGTGGCGCAGGCAGGCAGCAGGTGTTGGCTTTGCATTGGTGTAATCGTACCGATGGTGTGTTTTTGCACGATAGTTCCTGCTGAAGTGAGCAGGAGCAATCGTAAAACAAACCCTTATTTAGCGTCATTCGCTAGTCACTACTACCTATACCAGTTTGGATCGTAAACCCACCTGACTCATCGTTCAGCTATCGCCGGCGCACACGAATCACAATCATTAGCCTTTGTCTTACCCATGATCAATCTCACTCACGGGCGATTAGCTAAACGTATCCTTCACAAAAAAAAAAACCCCGAAACACGGGCTCAATTTCGAAGCGATAGCGAAAGGCAGCGCAGCACCAGCGGGAGCCGGGAGCTTAGTGTATCGACACTAACGTTTGACAGCTGATTGACAACCCGTCTCCAGTGTGTTTTGGCGCGATCACGGCTCGCTGGGCTTGATCGTGACCCTCACCGTCACAATCGCACGGTGCGAAAGCGAAGGCTAGCTCGACCGACCTCGAGAGTTTGCAAGATCGACCACAACGGCTCCAAAAAAAATTGCGCGACCCCGCGAGCGCGACAGAGCGACGAGGTCCACCGAATCCGTACCGCGAGCTCCGAAATGTTTCGTTTGTTTCACCGGACGGCGGCGGATTTCCTTTTCCTGCTCATTCATTCCGCCGCGCCTTGATGCTCGCGCTCGGCACTGAAAATCTGCATTTTTATGCTTTCGATGTTACGCCGGCAATAACGGGCGAATTATGCTAACGAAATTGGGCCGATAAAATCGTATACGATGCAAACAAAACGAACGCCCGGATTTGAAACATTTCCATACCGTTGGTCACGGATGGATCAGCTGTGAGGTTCCTGTGGCGTGGGAATGTATTGAAGCGTTCTGGTCGTTGCTGCTGCAGTGCCGAAATTTCAAGGCCGCAGCTATCGAAGCCCCGGCCGCATTAATCATTGTTCGCGGTTCGCGACCGTGAAAGAAGTTCGAGGCTAGCGGCGGCATGGCGGTCGCATCCTCCACGTGCTTCCGTTCCCATGGTGACGGGGTGGGGATTAATTATCTCCCGCGAGTGATACCGACTAGTGGAGTCACGTTTTAGGGTGCGCAAAAATACGGTACGGAATGGTTTTTTTTTTGTTTTCTTTTTTTTTTTTGGCGCCCAACCTCAGTGTCAACACCGAGGCGAGAGGATGGAATACAACTGGTAAAGGCTTGTGGTTTGTGCAGCTGCTGGGCTACCGGAGCCAAAGTGAGCGGCGACCGACGATGAAGACAGCGAATCTACGTGCAATGCTTTACCTCATTAAGATCTTCTTCGTGGCATTGACGAGCTGCGTTTTCAATGTCAACGGTTGTGTTTGATGAGTTGGCGCAAGAAAACAAACAATCCGATTGGGCTTTCGGTGGGAAAAAAAATTATGGTAACGATGACGTCTCCAGGAAGTGCCAATATTTGTAGACCTAATATTTCGTTTCCAGCATCAACTCCGGAGTCCGTGAGGGTGGTATCAAGCCATCCATTTTCGGCACAAGTTTCACATTACGTAATGGGGATGATTTTTTTCCCCCGTACTTCTAATTTGAGGTAACAAAACCCGTGCAAACGTACGGCTGAAACTATTTCCATTTTTCCGTATGTGTGTTTGGAACCGAAGTGCATCGTAAATCGCACACGAGCGGCTAGCTTAAATCGCTAACGAGCACGATCTTCCGTTTCCCGGAAGCGATCGGTGATCGCGGTGCAACACCGCAGACGTGTTGGTGAAAATTCACCCAAAGTTTTAACAGCCGAAGTAAATAAAACGCTCGAAAACGTTAACGTGCGCAAACGGTGCACACGCAACAGGGATTTTGTTTTATTTTTTTTTTATTTAACAGCAGGCGGCTGGTGAGAGACGCTGGGGGGAAAAGTGTCCCAGCCGAACGGAGGTCGCGTAATATATTACGGCAAAATGCAAAATTTGTACGCCCCAGTGCGGCACGCGGCATCTGTTTATGCGCCGGAGGCACGTCGCCTTGCTGTGTACACACACGAGCACGGCTAGTTTGCAGCGAGTCTGGAGTGGTGCAGTAAATAATCATCGATTTTGCCAGACCAATGCGGTGATCGGTGCTGATGAAGTTGTTAGAATGCTACTGGGGAGGTTGAGTTTGTTCAACAACAAAGCATGAGAAGTTTTCGTGAAACAGCTCAAACAGCGACTATAAACGAGCTTAGAACGGGTGGAGAAATTAATTCCGAAGATTATTAGTTATTTAAAGCCTTTCCTATTCAGCTACAGCTGCTTTTCAGTATTAATTTGAAAATTCATAGCTATTACCTAAGCTATTATGTAAGTAAATTAGTCTTCAATTTGAAAAAAGAAATCCTAACAAAAAACCTAATCATGGTACAAATGTGCACATAATTCTTCGCAAAGAAACATGATCGATTGGAAGTCACCCACACTGAGCGTTGCCACTCCGCTACTGTTCGGCTGTTCGGAACGATGTCACGCAAATGCACTCACGGCTGCACGTGGGGTGCAAGGTTCAGAGATGCAGTGCAAGTGCAACTGCACCGCTTGATTTACACCCCGTTTGCTCACACACGCAGGCGTAATGCACTCTCGCCGCAATGACACCCGGTTCGTGAGTGACCGAGGAAGGCTAGGTGGAAGGTTATTATGTATGAGGAATTGAAAGCGTTGACAGTTTTTATTCCCATTTTTATGGGGTTATTAAAGGCTCGGCTGGAACCGCACCTGCACGGGGGCATACACTGAACGCGCTTGACACCGAGCTGGGCTGTGTCCTTTAGAATAAGTTTTCATTGCAATCATGGAACGCGGTGAGGTGCGATAAACATGTACTTTACAGATTAGATTTTTTTTTTGCTACAAAATCTATTACCAGTCAAGATAACCTCGTCTATCTCGAATCATGTCACAAAGAGCAACACGCAATTTATACGATTATTTTAAGTGTTCTGTCCGGTATTGTGGGATAAGGATGCACTGAACAGGGTTAATTCCGAAAGAGTGTAGAGTTTTTTTGCCAAAAATTTTAACCTCTACAGCTTTCGTTTGTACAGCATTATTATTTTATGAAAAAATCTTAAATTATTGCATAAACACTTAACGCTCATCACACGGTTTTAACGTGCGCTGCAGTAATTTATGTTTGAGAAGACAATCCGCACGGGTCTTCTGGATGAGTGAACAGGTATGAGAACTCGCCCTGAGTCATGGGCACAGCGTCGTTCTAAGACCTTCCGCGACTGCACCAACGTGCACGGTGCCCGCTGCCGCTGCAAGTCGGATTACCATAATCGATATATGAATGCTCGCGATGGCAGGTAAGCTAAGGGGTGTGTGGGTTCGGCGCACCAAGGTACCGGAAGTGCGGGGGTCTCGCTCGCCGTGTTGCGGTAGGTTGTGAACCCTTCGCGGTGGTGGTTTCTGTCGGAAGGTTCCCGGCCCCGTACTAAATTATAGCACGGAGCTTGGTGCTGATTGAGCGTGGATACGATGCGGCCTATCTCCACCTGCCTATCTCCAGTGTCGCCATAGCTGTCGCATTAATTAAGCTATTAATTGATTGCGGGCTGCGGGAACAACGGCCGGCGTCCGAAATTACTTCCACCGCGGAGGTAATTTGCATACCAGTGATCTTGCATGCTGGTGAGCAAACGTTCTTGGGAAGGTGCGTTGAATAAATTTACCTATCGAGACAAAGTGGACAAGGGGACAAGAAGATTGTTGCGGGAGGTGGTGGTGGTGGAATGAATCAGAGCGTTATTTTGACGCTTGGGTCTCTTCCGATGCTGCAACATCTGTGGAATGTTTCGGACCATCTCGGGTACCCAATAATGCCACTCGAGCGCAGCTCGTTTGGAACATGTCCAAGTAGTATTTTATCGAATTTCATTATACTCGGAATGCTGACCGAGCCGTCCGAGCTGCCATCCATTCCGCTGCGCCATTTAGCGCGGAAGGCCAGCATGGGCCCCGCGAACGTCTTTGTTTCCTTCCTGGTGCATCACGCAGCACTTGCTCGAATGCAAACCCGCGTGGTCGAGACCTTCAAACCGATCCACACCATACGCCACTATTTCTACTACGATTACTACGTACGCACACCGCACGCCGCCAGCTAGTGTCATTTGTCTAGTGACAAGTGTGGCGGGAGAAATGGCTGCGCGCGCTGGCCTTGAGACGCCCTCTTTCTTTCACGCACGATCTGTTGCCGAGCCGTTTACAGTGCACGGGCTTGGGGTGTGTGTGTGTGGGGGGGTTAAATGCGCAAAACAATAGTGTAACAGTGCTCCTCCGAACCAGATTCGCATTCCCTCACGCGTTCCGTCAAACATCAAACGCAACCCACAACTACGTCTAGACCTTAGAATAATTTCTGGTTTTCCGTGTCCGAGTCGCGATTTGTGTTCGCGCGTCGTAAAACGACGGACGCGCTTTGCGGCGGGTTGGGGGTTGGCGTGTGCTCGAAACTAGGGCGGCACACGTCCGGCTGCATATCGGTGGGTGGGTGGGTGGGTTTTCGTTGTTGTACCGTTTTGGTTTTATGTGCAAAGCATCTGCACCGTAGGACGAAATAAAGCCGCGCGAGCGCGCGCGGGTTCGGTCTGTGAAGATAAACGAATAAATAACGATATCTGCTGGTGGTTGCTGGCGGTATGTCATTCGTTATTCGCACAAAGAGCTCCTTGGTGGAGGCGTGGCAGCCGGCAGAAGAGTCACAATAAACAGTCAGTCTACCGATGCAGCGGAAAACGGCGGCTGATGTATCGCTCGTACCTGTGTGTGTGTGTGTGTACGTAAGATATCGTAAATATCGTTTTGCATTTCACAACCGAATGCATGACAGCGTTGCACTCGAAGATGCATGATGCTCGTGTTGAACGATATGGATGTATCTGGAGTTGGAAGATCTGACAGATTCCAGCACACGGACTCGCTAGACTGCAAACGTTTAGCCAGAATAACGCCTCATCTTCGACGATCTGTAAACAACCTCGTGGCCTCAGCGTCTCGGGCACTAATTGTCTAAACTCAAATCCATTTATCCTAATTGGTACCCACACACAATGGCCGTCCCAAGCGGTCTATGGTCTAGAGTCTGGGCGACTCCAATTAGCCGTGAAGTACGCGTACGTGTTCTACGGCGTGTGTAGCACACTGGATGCATTTGTTTTGAGCGGCGCGTTGAGCTGTTGCCAGCACCGATCGGGTTAATCATACTTTTATCACCAATGCACTTCCGGGCTCCCTGCCTTCCTGCCATCTGCGGACTGCGGGTGCTGGTGGCAAGCGGAAACATAATGCCGTTCAGTGCGCGTGATAACCTCGCCGTGTATTGCACTGGGGAAGGGAGGTAGTAACTGCGACCAATAGCTGTGCGAATTACTGAGATCGGGCACGAAGTATCACAAGTTATAGGTAACTTTTGTGCACCAATTTTTTAATTCCTTGCTTGCACGTTTTGTTTTGTTTTGTTTTGTTTTGTACTTCCCCCGTGGTAAGTTTTCAACCGGTGCAAGTAAACGGAACGGAGCTCCGGGCGGAACTGTTTAAACCCACACTACACTCTTCTGTGTGCCCATCTAATCTTATCGGATAGTTGCCAAGGTGAAGCGGTGGCTGTGACGCGCTCCAGCACCGAGCTACACTATTGGAAAAATTGATCAGCTCGCGCACTCGCTAAGTGGGGGATGACCTTCGGCGGGTCGGTGCGTGGCGGCCACCAGTGTGGTATTGATAAGCATATGACCGTGAATTCTCCCGGTGGCTTCGAGTCTTCGAATCCCCACCGCCGTACACCGGCGGCTTTCGGCGTGCTAATCAAATCGCTCCGATGGACGTAGTGGTATTAGCAGTAGTAACTGGCGATAGTTTCGAGTATTTGATTGGTAGTCGAATTCGGTCGAACAGGTTCGGTAAAACAACAACTCCACTCGGCATCTACTGCGCGCTGACCAAGATGCTTCCACCGGCGAACGTTTCCGGACACCGGGGGCCTTAGTTCTGATAAGACACCGTCGGTCAGTTCGCACCCGGCGGCATTGAGCAGTTTGTTGCACTGTTTTATTGCGCTCGATGGTGAAATCATTTGGGAATAAAATTAATGCTAGTGAGAGATTTAGTGCGAAGTTTTCCGATGTCCGATGCCGTCTGAAGGCTTTTGAATACTGATTAAGCTAACGTTGGTTGAAACGATCGCTTAAGCGTTACGGTTTAAAGATTAGCCAACAGTTCGCATGGTTTTGCATAAATCAATTAGCGCTTAAATAGTTTGCGTCTGTTTTGCCCGCTTCATTTCGGGAAGGTCCCATAATAGTTTATGTTTATTGTCAGTTGACAGTAGTGGTGGATTCGATCCAATCCCGATTTTATCCCACATCTACTGAATCCTGATGCAGTAGTTTTAATACAACCATGTTCTTGCTGGTGCTGGTAAAAAGTAGCATTATGATCTGAAACTAGGATGTAGCTTTCTTTGTATTTCGAAACATGGTAGGGAAATCTTACATTACAATTCGGACCGAATCACTTAACGGAGCAAATTTTCACTTCGATCGCTTGTAGCAAACATGATTAACAAATCATGAAGGTACAATTACTAAACATCGATTCCACCAAACCAGACATAAACCATTCCGACACATCGCCACCAAGTAGGTCGACGAATGCTTCATTCTCGTGCCTACTTGCACTGGATAGGGAGATATACCCGAGAATTATCGTGACATTTGTACCGCAATCGCGCCCATTGCTTTTCAATAAACGGCAACAAAACAATATCAACCCGTAACTAGCACAAACCTCAACCGCATTCGAAGGCAGCCGGTCGGCCGCTAGTTTCTGCAGAACTCAGCACAACAACCACCGATCGGCATGTGCCCATTGTGATCGGCGCCGCTTTTTGGTGACAACTGATGGTTTGGGATCGGTGTCAGCGTGGTCGCGGTGTGCAATTGAGGTTGGGGCAGACGGTGAGCTGCTCCAGTAGCATAATTAGCAGCAAGCAAAAATAAACAAAACAGCACTTTGGAACGAGTATTGTTTTTTTTTATTTTATTTTATTTTATTTTACTTCTGACACCCGCCCTGACGCGCTGACTCCCCGGTTCGATCGCAGCCTGATTTGTGGTGCGAAAATATTTACTAGCCCCATTTCCACACCGTCGGGGCGGGTTGCGCGAAATGACGACGGTTTCAAAATATCCCCAGAAAAGGGGCAATCTTTTGTAGCATCTCGTTTATGTCACCGAAAGGATTAACCGTGCGGTAAACCCGAACCAGAACCGACGCAAACTGAAGGGGGCCAGACCGGATAATCGGATTGCGCGCGGGTGCCGACCGCATTTGGCCCTACCGGTGGCCGGGGGTTGACCGGCTTCTACTTGACGATGATTGATCTTCTCTTTGTTTGACAGTTGCGCACCGTCCTTTTGCACGAGCGCATCCTTTCGCCGTGGCCCGTTTCGCTTAGTTGACTTAATTTACTGAGCGGCCAGCGGTTGGGTTGGTGTGTGTGTGTTTTTTTTTTCGTGGTCGCGAATCAAGAATGAACCACCAGCGCAGCTTCTGTAGTGACCCAGTTTTCTCCGGAATTGCGGGTTAATTGGTTTTCATCCTGCCCGGGTCCGCCCGGCACCGTCTATTGTAACGTGTACAGGGGGGGCTAAATGTGGGGTAAAATTTGGGTTCGGACGTTCTGTGGCGTGTTTCTGTTGACGCAGGCCAACGTCGATCCCGTGCGTGCACCAGAGTTCTTTCTTTCAGTGCAGCGTAAGCCGTGACGAGTGATCCGAATTTGTCGATGTTTTACTCAGCAATTCGTCAGCGATTAGTCACCTAAATGCTTGGGCGTGTGAGTAATGATCACCGCATGGTAGCAAAACCGTACAAGATAGAATTGACTGATGATCCTCATTTAAATAACGTTTACACAATTGTTTGCAATTTGTTATGCAATTCAAATCTGTTCAGTTCAGTTCAGCGAGTTCATTCAGCATTGTCAAACTTGGGTACAACATAGACACAATCCACTTTATCGAATGAAACAAAAACACTCTCGTCTGTCTTATCGCTTACCTCGCTATGAGAACGCTTGCCACCACAGACTCGTCAAAAAAAAAGCCAACAAACCGCACACCACCATGCTAGAACTCCCACACCCTTGTTTCTAATGCGTAAGCTAATTGCATGCACCGAGGGCACGCATTTGTGATAATTGGCGGTTGCTCGCTCGGTGATATGTTTTAAAAATAACATCCAACCAGATGATCGTCCCCGGCGCGGTGCGAAACAGATGTTGCGGGAAGGATGGCCTTGATAAACGCGCTTCCGCCGCATACGGATTGGCGCGCCCGACCAGCGCCCGCGTACATTACGAGAAATCAAAATATTATTATTTAATTACCCAGCCCAATCACGCCGAAGCTGGTGCAATCCCGGACGCAGCGGGTGAGCAGGGGGAAACGGTTGTGCCGTTAGGTTTATAACACATTGGTTGGGGGTTTTACAGCCGCCCACAGCCTTGCTTGATCGAGCTTCTTCCGTTTCGCGGTGACACTGCCGCCATCTTGTACAACAGGCGTGCTCTTTCTTTTCGCATAAACGCCACCGAAAACAAGGTTGTACCAAGTGCTCCATTGCAGGGTCTCCAAAAAAGCACCAACTTTCGGCTGAACTTGACCCAAATCATTCAATAAACCAACCTCGCGTGTGTGTGTGTGTGTGTGTGTGTGTGTCACCAAGCTTGGGCGCGTCAAAATTTCCACTAACACCAACACACGGAACGTACGGGGCATGGCACGATTAGCAATTGACAGATCCCCCAGCGTGGTGGGAATAGTTCTCTCCGAATGCCCTCCGGGCTCGGATGGTGTACAATTGGTTTCGTTTCGTTTTGTCACCTCCTCCGCCGGTGCCAAAAGTTGGTCGGCCGTCTCGTTCCACCAGGGTCGTCGCGCTAGTTGTCACGTGAATTTGACAGTTTCCTTGTCGTTTGTGTCGAATAAGCTTCCAAACCGGCGTTTCGGTGGTGGAGAAAGGTAGGCGAGGTAGTTGGCGGAAGGGAGTCTCAAGGACGCTAATCGCTGGCGGATGGGGGCTGCGATGGCTTTCGAGCGACTTCACGACGCAGAGAACGACCGTGACAAACCAGCTCGCTCAATTTATCATCAAGTTCACGTGGAACGATTGCGAATCGGTGTGGCCGTGTAAAGCCACGGACACAAACTGCCAAAAACTGCTTCCACTTGTCCTGCACAGGTGTGCGTTCATGGCAGGGTCAGGCTTGACCGAAACAAGTTTGTGTGCTGCCGCCCGGGGCGCCCGTGCAACACGACCCAAACACAGCTGATCGTACCGAAGAGAAAGCCAAAAATGGCACAAAAAGCCGCATCACCTCCTCCCCTCGGGAAGCTGTCCCGCGGGCGGCGATAAGCTGCACTCAACCTTGACCCAATTGGAAGAAACCGCCGCGACCAGATTGTGGCCGAAGCAAATTTGACAATAGTTTTGGCGTGTGTCACGCACACACTGATGTGTACTGTGGTGTTGGTGGCGTACTGTGCGATCGTGTTCCTGGAGGCGATGCGTTGCAAATGGCGTTGGAGATTTGCTTCGGGGCGTCTTAGCCGGACACCCGGTTGTATGGCGGTGTTTGCGATAATATCGAAAATTGTGACACCACAGGAGGATGACCTTGTGGCGTTGCGGAGTGCCATGTAATCGGGTGGTGAATAATGGAACCTTCAAGAGTGTCGCTGGAATTTCCCAATCGAATGTAACAGGAAGTTATGGAACGAAGAAGATGTTAAGGAGAAATCTGTTCTGCCTCTATTGTTCGGTGCGTTGCTTGGAAAGTGTCCGGATTTGCGTTTGGCGTACTCTGTATGTGCTTGGTGAGCTATATTGCAGGTAAGTTTTCACGGTGATTTTAACGGTCGAATCTTCCAACAGTCAGATGATCAAGCCCACCTTGAAAGCCTCCCAAGATGGCACTATTCTTCGAACCCGTATGTGAAATTACACCTGGTTCCTCTGTTGCTGGAACAAACCACGGATAGTGCTCAGCACACAACTCACTTCAAACGCACGGTGCGGTACTCTTCACTTCCCAAGAACAGCCGGTACGGATGGTAAAGCACAAACCGAACAGATACCGAAGCCGAATAAATTTAGAACACCATCCGCGCGGACCCCGTGAACATTCGCACGCCGCACGGTTGTGACTACGGGGGACAGGGGAAAGTTTATTTTTGTGATTCGCAACTAATTTGCTCGGCGCAGACAACACCGAGTTTTACGCTGCTGCGAGATTGCTGCGAGCGGAGGAGGAACCCCCGGTGGCCTCACCAAGGGACGATTAAGGATGGTATTTATTTCCCTTTCCGACCAACTGCGGCGACTTTGGTTTGCAAATAAATATATCGAGGTCACCAGGCACATCCCATCCGGTACGAGCGGGATTCGTGCTAATAACCGTACATCGCACAGGACGACCAACGAGACCAAGGAGACGATCTCGCGTGAGGGGCTGATCGTGTGAGTCGCGACCTATGACCGTGTTTGTTGCCGATAGTTTCAGTGCGATTCATTTGCACAAACGAAGACGTACTTTAGTGCAGATGTACTGCTGCCGCTTTTGATGGGTTGAGTTTGAACAGCAGTTAAATGGAGCAAAGTTAAACCAGCGACGCCTGTGTTTGGGAAACGCGGTTTTAGTGTCTTGTCAGTGGAAGATGATTATGCCAGGCGCATGAGGAAAGGTGTCCGCAGGAGGAGTGTGTGCTTATTTTTAGCAACTCAAAAATGGGTCACCGTATTTTTAGCACGATGATACAGTGTGATCAGATGGAGGGAGACTTTTGGAATTGGGTTTAGCTTTAGAAACTGCGTACCTTTCCACCACACGGCGGTACTATTAGGGAACAATTTTCCTTAAGAAACAGTATTTAATAATGACTTTTCTTTCTCTTTTCTTTCAGGTATGACATTCCCTATTGTTCGAGGATCTTCCAAATGAGGTGATTAAGCGTTAAAGCGTTATTACGTGTTGGTCCAGTATCGTATGAAGTTTACATAACCTTTGATTAATGTCTCGCACAGTACATAGTACTGCAACAAGGGAGAGAGAAAAGGAGAAAACAATCTATTAACACGCACACCCCTAGTTTGCGCCGTGTCAAGCCGTGTCGGCTGTTCCTGCTTACAAACCGACACGTACTACTCACCACCCAGGACGCAATGCCGCGGGTAATTATGTAATCTCCTGCGAAGTCTTCACCCCGGTCTGCACTCGTCGATGCCGTGTCACCTTGAGCGATTCGCGCCAAGCCGTCGCTTGCGCAAGCCGGGACTTGAACTTGACTAATCATTCCAACGACGCCAAGATGTTCCTGGCCTGGCGACGCGGAATGGAACTACTTCTGCAAAACGTGCTGTGGTGCGTGTGGCTCGATAAAGGACACCAATCGCTTTGGTTTGGCCGCAGGCGACGGCGTTCTTCCAAATAAGGTGCCAATAGCCGTCTTGTTGGCAGGCGGTACGGTATTAACTCGTTCACCCTGAAGCGTGAGGAGCGGATCGGCGGGAGCGTCTTGTGATCCTTGCACTTGGGAGGTTTTTTTTTTGCTGGATCCTTGACTATACCCTCTGGTCATTATCTTTATCGGACAGATTCATCGGATCGAGGCGCATGAGCGAATCAGACGGGTGAATGGATTCGAAATTGACATTTTACTTATGTCATTCGACACTGAGTGATCCGGAGGCCAGGACCTCTTCACTCCCTCATATGACACTGATTGTATCATACGGGCAAAACAAACGCGCTCCTAGCATCCATACCGCATACCGGTTCATTCATACCGATACCTCGGTGATACTTCGATCACCGTCGCGTCAGACGACAAATCCATCCCGTGCGAGATACGATCGGGTGCAAGCGAAATAGCAAGCAAGCGGCCGCGAAAACGCGCCACCCCTTCCATATCTCACTGTCTTGCGCATCGCTGCGTCCAACCTTTACCGATTGCAAACCCCACCTGAATACCGGCACCAACGGTCGTACCCCAAGCCTCCCACCACGCGACGCGAACGCTCGCAAGATCGCCAGACGCCTTGCGAGCGAGCGCACGAGCGAGAGAGCTGCACGGTTGCGATCTCGTGGTGTTGGTATGAATTTTATTTTTCAATGTAAGGTAACCCTGGCCTGCTATTGAAATTTAAAAGTGTGTTAAGTTTAAATTTTCCGCACCACGCGCGCTCGCTCGCGCCCCCACCACGCAAGCAAGGGAGGGCTACCTTCGTCGTCATCATCATGATGATCATCATCATCATCACCATCATGGCACACTTTGGGCGGTATTGGACGAGAGAATCGGTGCGAGATGTGTATGTAGCCATTCGTCGTGTCTGGTTCGAAAAAAAACGCGTGGCGAGATCGCGTTTCACATAGGTGGCGCTCACCAACACAGAGCGTCAGCGAAAAACCGCGGCTTTTGGCGGCGCCGATGCCCTTCGTTTTTGGCTCGTCTGTGCGTTGCACATGCCTGGTAGGTTTGTCTGTGTGTGTATGTGTGTTTGTGCGGATGCATACGTCATCGTTTAGTACGAGCTTGTTTCAAGAGCAGGAGAAAGAACGTCAGCTTCACAACGTGTTTTAATTACAGCGTATAAGGGGATGGAATTTGATTCTGTTTCATCCGACGCTGGAAGAGGCACTGCATTTGCATGCGAACGTTTTCCGCAATGTCGATGGGTCTTGCGTTTTGAAGCATATGCTCGATGGTACCGCTCTATGCTCCAGCAAGCGGTGCGTTACGCGGTGCGCTTAGCACAAGGTGAGCGGTTTGGAGGTAAGAATGTTGCGTACTTGTTGAAAGAGTGTTTGGTGGCCTTGGTACGGCCAGACTTGGGAAGGTTTTCGGATGATCATCGGAGTGGGTCATCCGACCGATCGTCCAACACAGCGATCCAACCGACCGGAACCCTTGACCGATTGGTTCAGTTGCTTGATACGCGCGTGTGTGTGTGTGTGTGTGTGTTTCCTTGGGCTAGGGCCAACAATTACTTCCTACTGCGGTAACTTCCTTAAGAAGCATGAAGCGTGTAAACAGACGTGCTATAAGTGTGGTTTTAATGTGCTCTTGATATCGATCGCGAGGCCAAAGGAAACTGCAACTTTTCGCATGCGTTACCATAGCGCCGGATGATTTCAACTGCCATCTGTTTTCAACTGCAATTTGTCATTTTCAGTAGATAGTGGATTGTCTTTATAAAACTTTTCGAATAGAAATTAGTAACTTTTTTCTAATGAATGTATAAAACCGAAGAAAATGTTAAATCATTTTTAATAGTGTGTCTGCTGGATATTCCAGACCAAAAGTATTATCATTTCAGCTCACTGATCTCACGCGGTCAACCTTAGAACCTGTTTCGCGATCGATTTCTCCGCATAAGACGAAAGTAATTCGAACTTTCCTCTGTCCCAAAGTCAGTATGCGGATGAAGATGATACCATGCTTCGTTATAGCTATAGCGTGTCGGTGGACATCTTCGGGGTGAATTTTGGAACCCTCGTTTGGCTAACCGAAACGCTAAACGAATCACAATCACCTTCCTCTCGCGACGAGAGTTATTCCACACCTTTTTTTTGAGTTTGGTGAACGAAACCGTACACCTTTTTTTTTGTTAATCGCGCGCCAAAGATGCTCATTCGCATGAGATGCAAAAAAGCACACACACACACACTTAACTATGCTTGAACCGAGTCAAAAACGGATGATAGTGGTGATTTTACTTTCTTCCTCATTAGCGCCGGCCAGAAATGGAAATTCGTATCTCCTGCAGCCAAAAACCCGATCCGATCGAGCGTGGCGGCTATTTTTAACTCACTTTTTTTTTGCATCATCATCACCGAGAGAGCATTAATGCTAACGGAAAGCGATATGACGGCTCAATCGAACGAAAGTGAATTTTTTTTGAGTGGTTGATTGACTTAGCGGATGGTCTCTGGAGTGGTGATTAGGTGGGCTATTGTTGGTTTAATAAACGAAAATGTACGTACCACTGAGAGACGTTTGGAAGCACTGGGGGCGATGGAAACTCTTCATTTCGTGCGTGGTTTTCTATAAATTCGTTACAGTGAAAGAAGACTTTATGGGTTGCTTGTAGGATAAATTTTTGTGAACAATTTTTAAGAACACTATAACACTTATTTTTATGTTGGAATAACACTGTAGTATACTTACAAATTTGGAATAAATTTTTTAATTTAATTTTCAGAAAATTACATCAACTTAAAAAGGTGTCGAATGAAATAATTTTTAAATCAACGAACGCACCCTCTAGGAGAACAGCCATCATCCAAGAAACAGCTCGATTTGGAATCGAAACGAGCCAGCAAAAATCGTAAAACCAAGGCCGAGTACACGCACTTTTTGACCAACGGTCTAACCATGGCCCTGCATCAACCTAATGCTTTTGCCGTCGAGCTTGCAACAACACGAAAGTGTGAGAGAGAAAGAGACGAATCACAAAACACACACTTACACAGACTGAGAGGTTAGTGAAATCAATGCAGTAGAAAATGAGCTATGCTGTGCCTCCAAATACAATAAAAAAAACTTTAATTGACACTACAATTGCAGCTTTGACATTAAACGAGCCAAACCGGCGAAAGAGCGAGCGAGAAAGAAAGCACTCGAAAAGTGCGTAAAGCGCGTAAAGAAAAACGCACGTAGAAAAGGGGCGGGAAGCAGGAGGAGGAGGTGTGCGCCCGTTGCCCATTAAGCTACGAAAGCAAAAGTTGTTTGAAGCACCAGCGCCGAATTTTGAGCCACAACTTTCGTTTGCTTCAGTTTCTTGAGATTTCGCTTTCGGAATCC
>JXWZ01001826.1:0-10410 GCA_000956215.1 Anopheles farauti No. 4 | reverse complement strand
TGCTGGTGCTAGAACGATGATGAAGAATATCGAGCGGAATCTACACCTTTCCCCATACATGTTCGCCTCCCGCCACACGAAATATAACCCCAAAATGATGAGGCCTTGTGTCCCGATCGCATCCTCCAACTAGCAGCGGCGGAATAATATGAATTTTCGCTGACATTTTCATTCGCTGTTGTTTTGTTTTGTTTTTTTTTTTGTATGTGTGTGTGTTTTTTGCTTGGTGCTGGTTATGTTGCTCCAGGCAGGATATTTTTCACAACAAACACCCCAAAATCAATGGAACCAACAGCGGCCAAATATTATATCCACATGACCAGACCAGTGCGGGGCGAGAAAATTGATGTTTGCCGGGGATAACTCGTACCCGGTTGCTTTCTCGCTAGCACTTAGTCTATCGAACGCTGGCAAAAACAACAATTCCCTCCCGCCACCGTCGTTGAGAATAGGCATCTTCCGGCCGATCCCGGCAGATAAAACTCCCCACCAGCAGCAGCCACAACAATCACTAACGGTCGTGGCGGTCGTCGTACGTCGTCCAACCGCAAAAATCGAAGAAAAATTCGCTACAAAATTCAATCGAGCACCAGCGAGAACTAGACCGCGAAAGATCTATCGCGCGCTACAACACATTATTTATTCGCGAACGTCGCGCCATTATTCAATTGGAGAACAACATTATGTATTCGGAAAAGCGAAAGTAAGCCACCAGACCAACGACCTGCGGCGGCAGGGCGCAGTAAGGACCTTGCGGGTCTGTGCACAACTACGCGGCGGCTCTATCCACCACTGCTAGCGTTTCCGGTGCCGTTCATTGTTTCACCAACACGAACACGTCAGCATATCTTGCGTTATCATCATCATTATTGGCTCCACGCGCCTAACCGCAGCAAGGCAACCCGGCCGGCCGGAGGTGGAAGCGAGGGCGCACTCCACCGGCGTATCAAATATTACCAACCGGCAAGTTTTCCCCGGGAATGTCATTAACAGGATGCCAAATAGCATGCACGGAAATACGACGGATCAAAGTGAAAGAGAGAAGAACAAAAAAAACTATCGCATCCACACCAAACCCAAAAACCGTCGCGTAGTCGCGCGGTTTAGCCCTGGTGTGTGTGTGTGTTTATGGTGTGAATATTCTGTTTTCACTCTTCCATATTCCAACCCAAGCCGACGAGCGCCACACTAAAGCCCTGCTCTTCAATCAAGCGCGTTCGTTCGGTGGGTTGGCGTGGAAAAACGCAAACTGCGTAACGCGGCGTGTATTTCGAGAGTCGGAAAAGTGAGTGAAGTGCCGGGAAAGGATTGTCATGTGCGCCGTGCCCGCGAGGCTGGCGGAGGGAGAAGTGTTGGGGACGAAATTTCAATATCTAGAACTCGATTGGGCTGGGAGAGGCTTTGTCGGGCGGGTGAAAGTGACACAATACAGCAGAGCACGGTGGTGATGGTGTTGGTGGGTGGCAGCAACTCAGCAGGAGTGAAATTGTTTGTTATTTTTGCCATCCATCCATCCATCCAACCGTCCATCTATCCATCCGTCCGCCCACGACGCGGCAGCGCGCGTGAACGATCGCAATCCTTTTGCCCGCCCAGGTCCCGGATGGCGGGTGAAGATGAAAAATAATTATAGCCACAGCGAGTGGCAGCTTACGCAGCTGTAGCGGGAGCGGGTGAGTGTTTTGCACCCCACACAGCCACCAGCCGACGAGACACGATACACATCTGCGAGCATCCACGCATAGGCGCGCTTGCGACTGATAACACACAGCAGCACCGAATAGCGCAAGGATGCTACTCCACTCCAAGGAAGAAAGCCACAATTTCAAACCAACCCTTCACTCACACAACCCCGCTGCCAAAAAGCTTTCCTCCGATAAGAACCGAAACGCATGAAGCCCATCCTGGGCGACGGATGGCTCAACGGTTCCTTTTCCTCACGCGTATATATCTTGCGTACATAAGGACGCGAGCGGAGGAGCGCTTTTGGGGAGAATATTTTCCACCACCACCGCTCGTCTCTGGCGGCAACGTTTTGATGACAAACGCGTCACACGAAAAGGCGGACGACCGATCGACGACGTGTCGTCGGTGACGGAGCACCGGGTAAATGAGAAGAAAACCGACCGAAGCGAAGGACATCATCCGCCGCTTGGGGGCGGCGGTCGCTCGAAACAGAAAACTTTCTCGTGTTTCAAAATCGTGTCGGTTTTTATCATTTCCGTCCGCGGGCTGTAGCACTGTATAGGCACACACTACTCGACTCGGCGCTCTCGACCCTCGCCACCCTGCTGCTTTGGTGCACGGCAACACAGCACAACGAAAGTGAATTTCCAGGGCAAAGGATTCATTATTTACCGCACCACGCCCCGTCGCCCATGCACGGTTCCTCCACGGACCGTCGTTTCACACTATCTCGGGGCCGCCGCCGGGCTCGTTTTTCCGGTGAGCGACGATGAAAACTTTCATCACCATAGCAGCCGGTGAAATTTAGAGTGAGAGAGCGTGCGAAAAGAGTGAGAGGCTCAGGCCATCGCGCTGCTGATGCTGCCTGCTAAGGATACATGGAGGTTTTGTGTAGTTGGTCTTTTTTGGCGTTAATAAATTTACTTTTGTACAATAATCCAACCGCCTTGGCGCAATCTGTTGTCTGCGAGCTCTATCATGCTCGTGGAAGGTGTGCTTCTATGGGTGTTTGCGTGCGCGCGGTATTTATATAAATTATAAGCGTTCACTGGATGGAACAAACACAATACTTATTCGATTCCTACAGGAGAAGAAGTAGGTGATTTTAGTGTGTAAGGGTTCTTCGGTGGAAAGAAAGACAGTTTTTCCCCTTTTGCTCATCCTAAGAGACGGGTGCATAAAACCGGGGCAGTGTCACAAATATGTAATTAAATACCTTTCGCGATTGAGAGAGCATCACTTCCCGTTCCTTTGGATTGCACTAGTTTGTTTATCCTGTTTAAAATCTTTTAATTTTTTTTATCATATGCTTTTTATAGTTTAGACCTACTACTTTCTTCTCTTGGTACCATATTAAGATCTTTTTATGCTACCTTTTGTTCAATTTAAAGTAACCTGCTTGAACGTTCTAGCTTACAGATGGATCAGATCAAAATGAAATTTGAACCTACGAACTGCCGAGTGCAACAATTGAGTTTGATTTCATTTTTATTAACAGTATGAATGTCTCCAGATATGCACGTTGCGTGAAAATTTCATGATTTTTACCAATTTAATCAACCTCAACATCAGTTCCACGGATTCACCTTTAATCCTCACCGCCCGGGATAAGCTGGCACAATCCGGAAAATGTAGGACACACAACTCAAACGTGAAAGTTTTGCCCAGCTCAGCAAGCAAGAAATTATCTACTTAACTAGCAAAACTTGCAATATTTGCCTTTACGTTCACCGCCTCCTGCCCGCGTTTAGCAGCAATCAACGTTTACCGCGAACGATTCCCCTCCACGCCTCGTTTCCTTCGCCAAATCACTGCCACACAATTGTCCACGCCCGCTCGGAACGTGGGGTAAAAAAGCCACAGAGTAATAAAAATTATAATAAATTCTATCCAAAACGACCTCGCGAGACTATCGCGGTGTTGAATTATCCAAAAAACGCGCGCGCTCGGTACACGGCAAACACGGAGACAGACAACAAACCAGCCATTCGGAAACATTTTGACCCCGTGCTAGTGCTGCTGGGCTTGGGTTTTCTGGCAGGCCTGCGATAGTAGTGGATTCCCATCCGCTCCACTCGGACCGTCAAGTGTGACAACGCAGCAAGCAAACACCGGCCAAACATTATTAAATTTTAATCCGCCAGCTCAATTTTGCTCCCAGTGAGCACTCAAAGCCACGGCCATCGTGCCGCTGTTGCCGCCCATCAGCCTCTTCGCTCCTGCTGTTCCTGGTCAGGAAACAGCTCGCGATTGTGGACAAATCAAACGCGAGGGTAGAAACGAACACAACAAAAACACACATACACCGATGATTTGGTGCGGCAATTTGTTTTTTTTTTTTTTTTTTGGGATGAGAAATACGCTTTTTTTTGCTCCATATGAGCCTTTACTCCACTGGAAAGTTCCACTCAATTTCCCGTATCACGCGAGTGACGCATGCTTATCGGTCGCGAAAAAAAGGACCCCAAATGGAAAACAAATCCGGTGGAGTAAAAATAAAGGGACGTTTGCAAAAAAAAACCCCGATACCAAGACCACGAAGGACGCAAGGAAGGACTGTGTGTGTGTCCGACCTCTACACCACTCCCGCAGGTGCGAAAGGAAATCGTCAAACAGGAAACCGGAAACCGAACTCCTGCGTCGATCCGAGGGGAGGGACGAAGGGCAACACACAACAAATAAAAAACCTTCCATCTTCTCAATCCTTTCGCGACGTCCATCCATTCAGCCGCCCTACAGCGGCACAACAGTGAGTGATTTTTTTTTTAAATACATAAAACGACAAAGCAAACAAACAACACTGTCGACGCGGCACCACGCCGGACCATGATGCAGGCATTCAGTGGCAGTAGTAGGATCAACAGAATAAACAAAAGGTGATACAAAAAATGTCCCTACCGCCGGGGTCCGGAGTCATCGGCACCGACGTGTGTCGCGGGAGAAATTAATTTCCGCGATTGTGACGCGAACCGCGTGAGCCCTTTCGCTTGGCGGGGACATTTCTTCCTGGAACGTGTGTCCGTGTGACTGTTGTCCTTTGCTGGAGTAGCTTTATCATGAGCAAAATCTGCCGTCTAGGAGTGTTGTTTCTGTATTCAAACTCGTCTCAATGGTTTCGTGTAAATTGTGTTCATGCGTAAGCTTTAGAATTCGAAGAATTCGCCGCAATTATTGTGAACAAAAAAAGAATCGCCATACTAAAGGCGAAAAACACGCGTATTCGTAGCTTCCTATGATTTCGATTCAATTGTGGATTTTAACCAAATACTCTTTCGAAAAAGACATTGTCCAGCTTGGTTATGCGTATATTATGGACAAGCAGACTGCGATCATGCCGTCACTCAATCAACGAAAAAAAAAATCAGGACACACTCACGCGCAAGAAATCCTAGATGACAGGCCATTTAGAAGCAGTAAAAAAAAACCTTCGCCTTCCCTACTGTTCCACCTAGACAGGTGAAAAAAAATTGATCCTCCAACCCCTTCAGTTCATATTGACGATTCCAAAAATCCTTAGATCCTTGTTAGCGACTGTGCTCCCTAACGACCAGATCATACACCATCGTAGGTTAGAGATACAAAAAAAAACCCTTTCCACTCCAAAATAAATCGCGAACGCGAAGATATCATTCGCTTGGAGCAGAGCACCATCATGAGATGCGTGGCCCCGGGTCAGTCGGGGGCGAAATGGGTAAAATGAAATTTAAAACAAATGTCTAATCCTTTGAAAATCCGCTTGGCGTTTCCGTTTCCCCCTCCCAAAAAAACACGTATGCGTACTTTGCGTTCGGGAGTCGTTCCTTTCGAAACCGTGAGCCGCGAACGACGACAAGACCTGTTATGTGCGCGATAATTTCCCTGTGCGTGGATCCGTCATGAGGACGGCCCCGCGATCAACCGGTCACAATTCCTGCGGGTGAAAATCCTAGCAAGACCGGAGAACATACCCGACCGGTCATTTATTTCACCCCGCCACGAGAACCCACGAGAACCGATGGCGACTGATGCTACCTAAAACAAAATTCCGAAAAAAATAAATCCACGGTGCGTGCGAAACTTACCTCCACAAACCAACGTGACATCTGTGAGCGTGGCGGAATCGAACAGGTTGGAGAAGGCCGCCGCCAGGTTGGACGAATAGTTGCTCCATTTGAGGCAGTACTGTTGTTGATCCATGTTGCTGCCGTTTGCCTTTTGCAGACACAGAGTGGTTCCTTATCACGGGCACGGGGGCGGCACCGATGGATCCGTCTTGAGCTGCGACACAGTCTATCGGCCGCGGACGATCTGGAACGGGAAAGCAATCAGCAATGCACAGAGGTTAGTAAATCGGTTCCGAAAATAGCAATCAAACTAAACTTGGTAGGACACATTTTATGTTTCTTCCTAAAACACTACGAAAGCGAGTGAAAGAGAGAGAGAGAGAGAGAAAAAAAAGGTTCAGCGGATAAGCACGGTTCGTAGGAGAAGGTGAGCCGGATCACGGAAAGGAACGCGGTCTAGGAAGTCTCCAGCCAGTACTCTAAAACGAACGAAACCAAAGCCAACCTACTTCCGAAAGCCGCATTCCACCCAAAACCACCCCAGCTGCCTTTACACGCGCGGTTCCACATAAATCTTTGATTTATCTTCGATCGGAACCCATAGGTCACCGGAAAACAAAAACCGAGCCTCAGGACGACGCTTCCCATACGGTCGCAGTTGGAAAACGGAAATAAAAACATCCCGCCAACGACAACCGCTGCGCCGCTGTTGCTGGCCACCACCACAACAACAAACGCTCCAGCGATAAATCTTGAATGCAAGGAAAAGCGTCGCATTCAGCGAGCAAAAACAAAAAGAGTGAAATAAAACAAACCATCCATTAAACTGATGGTAGCGCTTTGGGGCCACGGTACGGGACTGCAACCTTCGTTTTAGGCTCGTGTTAAGACCCGCTTTATTCGTGCGGATTTTTGACGAACAAATCCGTGAATGGGACGGGCGGCGACTGGCGGAAACGCAACACCGTGCTACAGGGCGCACCGCCAACAAATCCTTGGCGAACATGGGACGCATAAAAACAAAAGTTACAAGTTGTGTTTTGTTCGGTGCGATCGATTGTTGGCTTTTAAAGACGCGCTCGCGTGTTGGTTTCTGTGTGGTTTCTTTTAGACGGTATAAGCAAGTTCTTGAGAGGCACACACTTAAGCAGTTTTCATATTTTTTCCAGTAAATTATTATACAATATCCCCAGATTTGGAGGAAACAATCGTCATCTTACTGATATTTTCGACGAGATGTGTACAAATAAAGCCCAAATACCGCATGTAATGAAAAAACTATTTTACTCCAACTTCGTCTACCTAGGACACGGTGTGCTAGGAGACTTGAGCTTGGCAAACGAAGTGACAATATAGTTACCGAGACACGATACCACCACCAGAAACAGGCGACCCATCATCACCTCGCAATGCGAAAAAAAACTAACCAACGCTAAGACGTGCGTCTACGCACAATCGCTTCTCCGCTGAGTAAATATTGAACACGCCCCACACCACACCACCAAACCCTTCCCAACCGAAAAACGTACGCAGATTTGGGTGACGCAGTAAAACATGCACATCTCAGCGTATTGCGTGCCGCAACCGGCCGGCTCTCGAGGCGTTCGGGCGCGTCTCATCTCAAGCGAACCGAATGCAAATATTGAAAAATATGCCGATATTGAGAGCCGAACCGAATCAACGCCGTGTGAGAAACGAACCAGCTGCTGCTGGCCCTGTGTGTCCTGTGCTCGACTGCGGGGAGCTCCCCTTTTTACACGGTGCGTCTTCCGCATCCGCGCGCCTTCCCGTGAGAAAGTGCGTGTCTCTTACGCAGCGCCAGCGCCATGAAGAGAAACACCGCAAGCTCCCCAAAAGGTGGATGTTTGGGTGAAAGATATTGAATGACGATCCTGGTCGTCGCACACGCGGGTGGGTAAACTGCTGCTGCGTCGGGAACGGATGTAATCGTGATGAAATAGTTGTTCAAATATTTGAACCTAATGCTCCAAAACAATGGTTTCAAAAAAAAAACCTTTGAACATGGTCGTGGCTAGACGAGATGCTTCGATCCAAACACTAGTTCTGTGTGAGCAAGGCGAATTTTAATTTAAAATTGTGTTGCCTCTTTTTCCAAAATTGAGACTGAGAAAAGATTCCTGTGATAGAAAGGTGAGTCGACTCATTTTAACCAGTAACTCACCAATCGAGACATATAAAACGCAGACAATACTGAAAACGGATTGCACCTGCTCGTATTAACATTGACAAAATTTTCAACAGAGCTTAATCCATATTTCGCTAACAATTAATCGCGTATTCTACTATCGTTTCCCATCATTAGCACTTCATAAAAAATAAGCATTGTTTACAGCAGCAGTTGCTGCTACTACTCTACCCTCGGAATGCAGAATGCACAACAGCGATGCTAATTGGCAACACATGCCGTGCCATCCTCTGCTACGAAATGTCATTTCAACGAGGTTCCGCCTTTTTAATGATGGAAATTAGCCGTCGCAACGGAGGCAAAACGCGCTGTTCCCAAAAACTGAACCCGAGAGAGCTGCATAAAATTTACATTTCCTTTCCGTTTTCGGTTTTGGATGCTCGCTCGGAGCTGCAATTTCGGTTCCCCGGCCCCAACCCACCGAGCCAAATGGATTAAATGTGTTTTTGTTTTGATTATGCGCGTTTTGTGCTATTTCCACCAATGCACGGCAACCCGGGGTGGTGCAACCGCGGTCGTGAATTAAAGGGAAGCTTGGCGTGCGCGCGCGCGTCCGCCATGTGTTTGATTGAATTCAATAACACACAGAGCCGCACATTGAAGTCAAAGCATTTTTTTTAAACAAAAATACCGACATACTTCCATTGCACCTTCCACCAACAGCCCCAACCAGCAATACACTCACACATCCCCCTTGAAACGAATTATTCATCGTCAGCATGCACACGTTCGCTACCTCGGAGGAGCACCTCCACGCGCTTCTCCTTCTCCCACCGCATGCCTCGCACGGTCGTCGCATCCGATCCGGAACGCACTTGCGTTCGCACACGGGCCTCGCGGCGACGATGCAAGCGGCAGAGGCGCGTAAAATGCGCGACTGTCGAAATTTCGGATAAATAGATTTGACCTACAAAAAAAAACCCCACACCAAACCGAGGTTGTGCGTGCGAGTGTATGGGTGTGTGTGTGTGTGTGTGTGTTGGGAGGAACATGACATCGAATGCGTTTTGACCGGACGCGAGGAGGGGAGTTTCTGTGGCCGAGGCCTGGAAGGTGATACACTCGCGGGCCCCCCAGTTACCACCACTTCCGCCGCAACTGCTTTGTTTTGGTTACCATCGGTGTGAAGTGCGTTTCTATTTGCTGTGCAATGCACCAACGATTGACCTTTGTGTTTGGGCTGACCCAGGTGGAGGTGGTGATTGTAGAAAGAAGTTACGTGGAGGATTTGGATACGCAAACTATAGTGTAATTATTTGACTAAGTATAAAATTAAAAAAGGATAGTAAAAAAATAAAAAAGAACGAACTGTGTTGACTTTCTTCAACATTAAATAGGAAAATAAAATAAATTAAAGCAACTTTGAAGGCTATATTTACTTATAAATTAAGAATATAATTTCTTTAGAAAATTAAAAAATTTGTACTGTTTGGATTTAAAGAAGTTAAAATTTATGGGAATTTTAATTTATCTCAATATTAACATAAATTTAATTTCCTAGATTTAAAGGCAAATAAAAAAAAAGCTTTGCTACTATCATAAGTGATATAATATCTTGTTGGAATTTTAAGTTGGTTCAAAATAAAACCGTTCAGAAAAGGCATATCTCGCAACCATAATTTTTAACAAGCTCAGACTGTATTTAAAAGTCGTTCGTTTAGATGATGATTTGGAGTGATTTTTGATGTTTTTTATATTCAAATATGCACATACACATGCCAAATCGGAATCGTATGTATGAAACAGATAGAAATATATTTACTAGCTTATTTTCGCTTCAACTCCAATCGGGAAAAAAAACGACCCAAAACCAAGGTAAAGCCCGAAAAAACATTCTTTTAAAACGCAATACCTTCATTAACGAACGAAGAGATGTGCGCCCGATTTCTTCTGCAGTGACAGGCAACGCACGCATACACAAAATTCAAATTCAATGCTATTGCACCCAGCCCCACCCGGTGGCCCCACCAGCGTTCATTCGATCCAGCACAGCTGTGAATGCGTTAATCAGCAATTAAAAATGCATGAACTTCAACCACCGCCGGCGGCGGCAGCCACGGTTGCAGCGCGATCCGCACGTGACGGTGCGCGCATCCGACTAGCAACTAACTCGTCGTTCAGGGTGGTGGCACATCATGGCATGCTGCTGTTGCATTCGCGGTTCGTTCACTCGTCACTTTAGGGTTCACATTTTCGGCGTTTTGTTTTCTTCGCACAAAACAATGAATGTGATTCCGAATTTCGGGTGGACGGAAGGTTGCTGGTTATCTTTTTTTTTTTGTGTGTGTGCCGCAGAGAAACACAAATTTGTGCATCGGTGCCAAAACCGGGCAGCGGATATAACACCTGCGGCAGAGCCAATCAAAGGCACCTACAGGAAGTAGCGTTGCCCAAAAGCGATTCCAGAGACGGAACGCATGAAGCTATTGAAAGCTACATCACAAAGCTTGGTTTTATATTTGTAAATTAAACTAA
>JXWZ01001824.1:0-15292 GCA_000956215.1 Anopheles farauti No. 4 | reverse complement strand
CTCTCTCCCTCTCTTTCTCGCTGCCCCGGGAGCGATAACTATCGCATCGGGATTTTGAAAAATTGATCGCCGTTAATCTGCCAGGATAATGTCATCCCGGTTGGGCGAATTGTCGGTTCTCAGCGAAGTTTTGATTTGATCCACGGATGGCCGCATTCGGGTATGGGAGCCGTAACGATCACCGTCCCCTCTACATGCACTCCCCCTCTTCCCCCTCTCACCCCACCGCAATCGATCACGATGGGTGTGTGCGCCCAATCGCGCGCGGAAGACATGACTTCGGCGATCGATTCTCGAGTGCGTTCGAAACTAATTAAAAAGAAGCACCCGCAAATTGCTGCTCATTTATTCTCAATCTGACCCTCGGTCTCACCACCATCGATGGCCGGTGTGTGTGTGTTGTGTTGGGGTGAAAAATATTATTTCGTTTTCTCTTTCCCGGTTCGGTGCATACGAAGATTGGTTGTGGTGTTTTGGAACATTTTTTTTTCGATCGCTTGCATGATTGCCAGGTGAGTCTGATTCGTGGTGGCGATAAAACAAGAATTTGACACATGGCATGTCAACCAGTGTCACATGTAACAAATTAACAGTGTGCTCGTATCCCTTTTCCCCTTCCAGCGAGAAAGATTAAGAGCAGAAAAAATAAGAACCACAAAATCATGATGATGTAAGGTTTATTTTAATTTTGGAGAATTTTTTTTTGTATAATGTTTTTATAATAGACTACAAACGTAGCTACAAAATAATGCATGAATGCTAAACAAACCATTATTTAAAAAGCAGCCAGATATTGAAGCAAATCGCTTTAAAATTATCCACCACCAAAGGCGCTCAAAAATGTCTAGTGATGCAGTAATTTTCCTGGAAAAACAATCTAGATTGTTTTTGCTACGCTCCAGTACGGAGCTGCGACGGAAAATGCACGCGGCGAAAGTGAAGATAAGACGATAAGACTGATGATGATTATGATGACATTAACCGGTGCCGAGCAACGGCACTATAAAGAACGGCACCGATCAAAAGCGCACCCACACACACACACACCCACACCCACAAACCCCGGTGATGGTGTCGATGTTGCTGATGATTGCGCTAATGGTGGCGCGTCGGTGGAGCTCGCGCTGCAATGATTGCATTGTACGAATAAGCCTTCTAATAAAGCTATTACCGCATCGAGACGCCCGAGCCCTGCCGACAAAGCAGAGCAATTATGAGCAGCACGATGATAATGATGATGATGTGAAGGATATTCGGTGCGGCGGGCATGTGCGACAAAGGGTTTTTTTTTGCCGTGTAATTGAGAACCCGTGCACAGGAGAAACGAACCAGAAGCACACCGCGCAGTGGGAGAATTCCCGATTTGTGATTCGGCAAATGAGACTTCCCATGTTCCCGGTGCATTGCGATAATTGTAATTATTTTAATAATCACTATCTTTTTTTTTGATGAAAATAAATACCCACCCGAAGAGGGATACGAAAAAACAAGCGAAAAACAAACTAAGGACAATATTTCTTCTAAAACATACTAATTAACCGCTGAAGGTCGACCTTCGCTTTGAATTATTAACTTTCAGCTCACCCTAAGCTCGGATCCAACGTTTTGTATCATTTCATATGTATTGGTTTTTAGCAACTCTAAAAACTCGTTTTTTAACACAAAAAAAAAAAACAAATCCCAAGCGTCTGATTACGGACCAAGGTTTTGGATTGGAACATGTTTGAAAACACCCTGCAAACCTCCCTAACGAGACGGTAAACAAGATGAACGGAGCGCGATTATTACCCTGGCACGAACCGAACCGTTTTGCGCCAAAAACACCAGCTTCAAACAATCTTCACGAAGCCCAAAAAGGACGAACACGCTTCAGACGCAAGGCTCTTGATGGGTTCGATCGTCATTTGTTGCCAGCGCTCGCAGAAGAAGCGGGAGACGAAGAACGACGGCACTGCTTCGCAGAAGGAGACTCTCGTCTGCAGGAGACCCAACAACAAGCGACGAACCCCGAACATCGAACGAAATCGCGACCCAGTGCGACTGATTATATGGCGTTCCGTTTTCGATGGTTGAACCTTCGCGGCATATGTTGCGCTGAATGTCTAGGGCGACCGCATCCTCTCGCTTCTATTCAGCCCGTCGCCCTCCCGGTCCCACGTCACTCCCATTGTATTTCGTTCTCATTGAGAGCGCCAGGAAGCTGGAAACGTACGGGGTGCGCGAGCGAAAAACTCTGCTGCTCCGGATTGAAATTGAGCTGAAATTATAGGTTGAATCTCACCGGCTCCAATGCGGTTGTACAGGCGCGATCGACGCGAGATGCACAAAGCTCGAAGTCCGATTTTTCGATACGTTGAATTCGTACGTTCGCAATATGGCGCGGTACAGGATCGGAAGGATCCGTTGCAGCACACACCTCTCTCTCTCTCTTTCTCTTCCTCTCTCGGTTTGACCGCTCAATTTGCCACTATCATCACCATCGATCGGTTCTCGAGCAGCCATCTTACCGCGGGTTGCTCCGAACAACCAGGGCCAGTGTCTAGAGATGCCACAGCCATAAATAGTGCCCGGGTGTGTTTCGTTCTACGTTCTCGTGTGGTTCCAAATCCCAGCCGGCGAACACCATATACGAAGTTAATTGCTAGTTGTAAAACTATTTACCATAGACTTTTCCCACTCCATAAGTGCTAGTAGCAGTAGCAGCAGCAGCAGCAGCAGCTTCCATCATGTTAAATGCCTTTCTTTGCTCCTTCGCCATGCTAATCGATCGACTTCTTTCCATCTCTTTCTCTCACAATTTTTTTGTCTTGTCTGCATGCTTTTATTCTCTTCCTGCAAGTGCCGGCGACACGCCGTGGGTCTCGTCTTTGCTCAAGTAGTGCTTAATGTCTCACGCCGTCAAACGATAGCCAGCTAGAAAAGGAGCACCGCGAGGGATGTGGCTCACGTGGCCTCACGCACTTTGCACACCGACGCGCACCGATCTTGACACAACCACCGTGGCAACTGTGAGCAGCAAACAGACTCCGCGAGCGCAACATTCCCCCCCTTCCGTTTCCTCCTCTTCCCGGAGGCTAGAAAAGTGTGCAGAACATGGAAAAGAAAACAACTCATTTCACTACCGTTGCGCGGGACAAAAACCACACTCGGTCGCGAGACTCGTGAACCAATATGTAAATCATGTCAAGTATGCTCTCGATCTTACCGCGCCTCAAGATGACGCACTTTTCCACTGACCGGCCCGGAAAGTTGTTTTGTTTTTCCTTCCATTTCGAAAACATGTGTCGACCTCTACTGGTGAAGGGAAGTGGAGCGGAGTCGTGACATGAAAAAACAGCCTGTAAGATAAATCGCATTTTCGCTCAACTGATGGATGAAGTAATGAATACCGGTAGCGAATGGGGTTTCTTCATTTTTCTTAAATCGTTAATCGAAGTGCGAATCGAAGTAGGCAATCGTTTTTGTTTTCATTCATCTCAAGGCATAATCTGATTGATTCCGGACCTTCTGTATTGCCATTTTAAGCGTTTAGCTTGTAATGCATCGACGGTGGGCACGTCGCTACCTTCTTCGCCTAGAAACAGGGACAAGGAACGTCAAGCCTCCAAAACCCTTGCTTGCGTATCGGGAGACCCTTCAGTGAGCTCGCTTTATCAATATTCATCATCACGATCGGTGGTGCATGTGCCAAAAACAGAAAATAACGCCTCGTTGCTGTTGCGCCACCACTCGCCCAGCTCTCTAACCTCTAACCTCCACCAGCGTTGCAACGGAACGGAGCGAAACGTGCCCGGTTTGCAAGACGGATTGACCATCTCCCGCACCGGGGTCATTATTTTCGCATAAAAGCATCGTAATGCCTAACCAAACTGCCACCGCGGTCACCACCACCGCGGGTCCAATCGGGATTCGCCTCGGTTTATGGTGTGCTGCTGGTGCGCAGGACGATGCTGGAGAGAAAAAGAGACAGAGAGAGAGAGAGAGAAAGAGAGAGAGAGAGAGAGAGAGAGAGAGAGAGAGAGAGAGAGAGAGAGAGAGAGAGAGAGAAAGGGACATGGATGCAAAGTACGCGTGCTTGGAATAAACTGTGAAACTTAATCCGTCTTGCTCCGTAACTCCTACACGGGCGATGTTGGGTGGGACGGGGGTATCCAAGCACATTCGGCGAAAAAGATTTATCTTAAGCTTTTATGGGATATGGTTGCGTTTTATGTGACTTTTTATGAAAGCCTTTTTCTGCTGTTTGGGAGGAGAAACGTCACGAGTATTGCAGGAGACGGATAAAATTGTACATTTAATTTAAAAATACATTCATACCCGGAGGCTAATTTTCTATTTGTTTTCCTTTTTTCCACTCGCCGGTATAAACATCCCCTGGAATGTCGACCGAAGCGTTTAGCGGAATTTGGAGTCGAAACGCGCAACAGGTTGACGGAATTCACTTGACATCGTTTTTCACTCCCACTCCCCAAATAGATCAGCGAGCAGCTATTTCGTGGGCCTCATTAGCGTCGATTATGATTTTTCAGTAGTTCACCTTTCCCCTGCCCACCAGCAACACGATAAAAACTCCAACTGGTTCCCATAGAACGAACGCAAGCCAGGGCGCGAGCGTGCACGCGCGCGCGAACAGAAACGGAACATAATCGTAAATTCTACTTTTCACGGACTTCGATTATGTTTAGACAAGCTGTCGGCGCGCGATGGGCTCAACTTTACGAGCGGCCTGGTACGGTCCGGTTCCCGCCGGACGGTATCGTTCCTGCCCCGGAGGCGGACAACCGGAGTCGGACCACCATCAGCGGTAGCGCAGAGCACACATACACACAAATACAAGCATTCCCATGGGAAGAAAGTGATGGGAGGGCGTTATGTCGTTCGGGGCACCGAATTTTAAAGGCCTTTCCTTTCGAGGATCAACCGTTGATCAAGGCTTCAATAGTTTCCTCCGAGTGATAGAGATAGAGCCAGATAGAGCGAGAGAGTGAGAGAGGGAACTCCAGCAGCGCAGCCCGAGCTTGGTTCGATTTCATAATTGCGCATTAACAACATAAACCATAAATTGGTTTTCAAAACTCCCAAAAACACACACGCCACGACAGAAGTGGCAGTAAAAGAGGGTAGCGCACACACAATCACACCACCTATCTTCCATCTCAAACGGGGAGAGGAAGGTAGGGGGCGGGCAAATAAAATGACGATAATGATCGTGAACACTTGATCGAGTTTAATAAACGCTTCTCGCCTTGATGATTCCGACGAAGAAAATCCATGGAAACGAAACTCAGCAACGGATAGCTTTCTTTTAAAAAAAAAAAAAAAAAGGTGACACATTTTAACTTCTCTAAGATATACATCAAAAGCGATTGGGTCGAGTCGAAATGTTTCTATTTCGTTTCGAAGCGATTCACTTCTAATCGGAATGTAAAGGCATCACCATCGGTAACAAGCTACCGAATAAAAAAAAGACGAAGATCGTTATCGTTGCGATGCTGTGCGCTCCCTTCGCTGTCCCATAGCCAGTGCGTCGATCATCCTGGTGGGAACCGAACCATCGGTAACTTCAGCACCAGCAAACCGGGAGGATTTTTACGACAGCAGGCGCGTTCCGGCGGTAGGGTTTATTACTTGTCATCGCATTACAACAGCCGGGCTCTAGCGGCGGGTATTCAATTTACATACACAGCGCGCGAGCTGTTTCGCCTATTCGGTATCCGGTTGGAAATGAAACCGGCAGGGGAAGTCGCAGCACTGTGAGAAATGGTCAGCTCAGCCCAGCTTAGAGGGGCCTATTTTGGGACGATTACGAACGGCACTGATTTGCCACCGAAAAATAAAACCCGCGCCTCCCCAAAAACCGACCGCCGGTTCGGCTGGCAAATTTATATAGCCTTAGAATTCTATCGCTACTGCCGCTGCTACCGCTTCCCGCTAATCTGTTCTCGTAATTTCGCTTGTTCGCTTGCTCGAATGGATCATGTTCGGGGGTTTGGTCGATGGAGAAACGGCGGCAAGGTGAAACGGAAAGGCGGGTAAAGCGAATACACGCGCAAGAGTTTGAACCGAAAAGGCAATATAATTAAATTAACATAGGTATTTACAATCATTAAAGCGCTGGTATGAGATTTATCGCTCTTCAGTAAGCTGAAACACAGCACCGAGTACAGGACGAACGCAAATCGTTGCTATTTAACTGAGCAAAAAGTATGAAGATATAAAGATAAAGAAAAAAAAGTTTTTGAGTTTTCAACTATTAATTACAATGAAATAAATGAAGATGAGTTACGCATGGAGATCCGAGTCTGGCTGAACCCATTACTATGTGCTGATTAGTATTATGTCTCCAATCAATAATATCTATTAGACGGCAAGAAATTCATTACACAGAGAGTAATGTCTGAAACGGTTTTACCATGCATGGGGAGCAAATACCGTGGGTAATGCAAATAATAAGCGCACAGAAACACTGACTAATGGATGCAATTATTCTCTTTCAAAAAGGATTCATCTCATTTCGCGCCCGTACTGCCGGTTCTGCCGGCCATCGTCACCGGAGGGAAATTATTTTAAAATCGTTTTCTCACACATAATGCAAAAATATTTAACGAGCTCCCGAACGCATCGACGACAGCAGCAAATGAGCTGGAAATAATTCTAATAATAGAAGGAACATAAATTACCAGCCAAGCCGGCCAGAAAAAGGATGTAATCCGCTCGGCAAAAGCTCCCGTTTGTCTGCGTCAGTGGCAATGCGGGCGCAACACACCACCGGGACAAGCAAAAACAAAAACCACCCCGGCGGACCCGGTGCACCTGTTCGGTACGGTCGATCGCATGCACGCACGCGCGCACCCCACCCCTCGGGGTTCGCTATTTTCGTGCCCTTTTTGTCATTTGATTTAATGCCATCGGAGACGCCGGGGAAGATCTGCGCTTAGCGGGGCTAGCGTCAAACGGAGGCAACGGACGGCCGGTGTGCGAGAGGTAGCGGTGGTTCCCGCATAAATCATCCGGTTCTCGCACCAACAGAGCAGAAGCCGGTGCTGCGCCGGGGGACGAGGTAGCTCCGACCTGCCCGATAGGCCGCGCAATCGCAGCTCTATGATTGTAAATCATTTCACATTAAACCCATTGGTGGTAGTAGCACACAGGGAAAAAGTACAGCTTTTACCAGTAAAAGCGTTTGATAAATGATCGTAAGTTGATCGTAGGAAATACCGGAACGAATGCAAGAAAAGGTGCCACGGTAAGGTGGCAAACTCCCCAAGCACCGGCATGTCCTCCATCGGTTGACATTTCCATGGAAGTCATTTAAATACTAATCATTACAACGGGGGCATTTGGGTCCATGGGTCGCCTGCTAGAAACAGCTGCAACAACAAATGTAAGTAAATCAAAAATAGCACACTCTAATCAGCCACAAAAGCGATTCTCAGTGCGATTTGTTCGTACAAAAAACTAAAAGGTTCGTCGCTTAAGAGGTAAGAAGCTCACCGCAGTTGGCGCACGAGAGCATTCAAGTCTTTCGTTTACAAACGTCATGTTTCAGCTGGAAGAAAATGGAGGATAGAGGAGGCAACGAGAAGCTAAACTGTTTGCTTACCGGTTACGTTTTTTTTTGTGCTCCGTCAGCTCCAGATGCTCATCTGCATGCTAATCTAGGCAACCCGGCTGGCAGGTCTCGCTTGCATTCTTCTGGTGGTGCTGATAAAAATCTCTTCTCTTTTCTCTTCCACTCGAGTCGGTCGGTCGTTTGAGTTCCGCCGTACGCTTGCTACCGTGTGGCTGCTGCGTCTCTGCCTCTGCACCGACGAGAGAACGAGGACGACGACGACGACGACGTTGACAATGAGCACGACGATGATGATGAACCGGAATCGATCTATCGTCTGTCGATCGCACAGATGAAACCGGTGGTTTGAAGGAACGGCGCGAAGGGTTCGGAGCGCCGCCGTACTTGACAGGGAAGTGCATTGACACCAACACTAACTCACACACCGGGGCAACAGATATGCCCGGTCCGAACAAACCGCGAACGGTAGCCCCAAGACGTCCCACTTGCACCAGAAACGCACACTTGTCACCTCTACGCACTGCGCAGCGGGAACGATGCGTTATCTTGCGCATCGACGACGGATAGGAGAGACTTTCTTCTACGCTGCCTGCGCTGGGCGGAGGAACACTCGAGCTCCTCGTGCCTTCCGGCGGCATCCGTCACACTGGTCTCTTACGTATTGCTACGTGCTGCTGAAAGATTGCCCTCAAATCAAGGGAACCGAAACGTTCACTGACTTCGGCAGCCTACTTCGTTTCATCGCCACCAGCGTAGCCTACTATTCGAAGGCACTATCCTGGTAAACCTGGTTTTACCAAACACCTGTACGATATTATTATACCTGAATTTTACAAACAACGCGGCAAATTACACTATTCACACAAAAACAACGTTCCTGCCACGAGATTCTTCTCAGTTTCGATCCTCAGCAAAAGTGCGACAAATATCTGCAACACCTTTCCAAACGAACGGTTCACTTCACCTGTATCGGTCTCGAATCACATCTAGCCACTATTGCGTACAAAACATACCTGCGCCCAGGGGTAACCAAGCGACAGCAGATGTGCGTCGATCAAAGTCTGTCATGGAACGTGTGGAGGGACCAGTTCGCAGCGCGCTGGATTGCCTGTGTCTTGTACGAACCTTCCTTTCCTAGCAATGTGACACAGGCACGGATGAAAAATCTCAGAAACAGTTTAGTTTATAGAAGAACTGATAGTATTTTTCGGACCGTCAAACCCATCGGTGGAGCCCTTTTGCATCGTGATAAAAAAAATTAAAAAAATCTTTTGGAAAACATTATCCGGCTCTCTCCCTCTCGCTTTTGCGGTATGCATCGGGTGTCGGGAATTGTGGAGCAGGAAAGAAAATCGGTGAGCAGCAAAGTAAAAAAAAAACGACCACAAACACTTCGACAAGCTTCGCACGCACACTACGCCACAGTAACGGACACCTGTACGCCGAAGGGGATTTCTATGCGATCCCACCACTACCACTTAAGCTAGCGATCAGCAGCAGCAGCAGGAGCTTCGGAGGCTGTGAGCCGTTGTTTTGCCGATATAGAAAAAAAAGTTATCCCGGAAGGCATTTCGGTTGAGAAGATCTATTTCCTGCAGTTCAATTGCGGCACTTGTTTAGGAGAATTATTAAAAACCTGCTCCCTAACATACCCTTCGGACACGTTTCCTCTTAACCAACACACACACTCACACACACGCACAGGGTCTTCAGCATCGCTGCAAGTGTGAGTACGATGCTGCTGGAACGAGACGGTAGATCGGCACATTCCACAAATTTTTCACCCAATCAATTACCGACACTTCCCTTTGCGCAGATTTGAGGATACATTTTCACATTTTCTTTCAAAACCGAGCGTTACACATTTCTGTTGGGTGTTGATTGCTTTCCTGCACGTCGCTACTACGTGCGTCGCATGCTACGTAATCGACATGTTCAAACAGACAGTCTTAGTGTGTTGAACACACTTCACGACTTTTCTCGGCAAATATAACCGTTTTAACTTAGCTATTCATAGTAATAGAGCTCTGAATTTACACTTCAAGCTAACAACTACTCCACACCGTACACAGTACCAGCTCGAAAAACACGACCGAGCAGCGAATATAATAATAACAAACACAGCACGCACCCGTTCCGGCTGACAGGGAGAGAGAACATTGAAACGGAGGTCGGACGGGTTCTTGAAATTAACCAACCGCACGAAACGAACGATACAAACAGCAGCATCGATCCCACTGTGGTCGTGTGCAAATTTAACACAGGACTATCGGAGCTTTTCTGTGGTTCTGCATTGTTGGTTTGTACATTTGTATACTGTTACATTTATGAAATAACTGAAAATTGTTGTAAATAAGTGATTTGTACCATGTGCATAGTGATTTGCCGATACGATGCATTAGATTGTCCAGCAATAAAACACACAAATGATTAAAAATAATAAAACAAACAAATGTATTACAAAATTCACTAGTGAATGTTCAGTAGTCTGTATATATTTGATTATATATTTTTTCGGAGAATTATAATTGTTCAAATTTATTTCATAAACTATCATGGGAATTATCACGATCATGACCGAACCACGAGCTTAAGTGCAAGCTCCAAAGGACGTTACACTACGATCGCGGTGTTACCCGTTATGCATTCTCGTGGTTTGAATCTTGGATAAAAGAGCGTTACTATTGCGTCCGATACGATGGAAATTAAGAGATCAAAAGATGATGGTATTATTAGCAAACCAAACACATGTTTTTTTTTGTGAAACGAGATTTATTATTTTAGTCTTTAAAAAAATAGCCCTATCTCGCAAGTGTAAGGCATAAACAAAAATTCGCTAACTGTACAGTAAAACACCATAACAACAACATGTTTTTGTAATCATTTGGTTTATATGTATATTACTATGCTTACCTAGCATTAACAATAATTAATAGTGTACATAGAGCTATAGATGTATAAAAATCAAAAAGCGAAAAATAATATCGTCACCAGAAGCAAATCCTTCTTCTGTTGCACATCAACAGCACACAATCACGTTTGGCTAACTTCGGCTCCTGTTCATTGCTTTCATTTGCCTGCTGCATGAGAAACGCACAGCTCTCTGCATTCTTATTCCAGTCCTGCTGCAAAGTGTTGCAGCCTACCACAGTAGGATGAGGAGCGGCTTCCTAATGCGTATTTGTGTTCACTTAAGTAAACGCTAAAGAAAGTGAACTTAGAAATGAATTCATATGACAGGATGAAACAGATGTATATGATGGTTAAAAACCTAAGTAGTTATGTTTAACAAATCTGATGAATCGCTCTCTAACCGCAACAGGCGCACGGTTACAGATGACTATGCGATAGTGCTATCCTAAAAGATTGCTTATCCAAAATAGTACTCCCGAAAGAGACTCCCTTTCCTAATGTCGGTAGCATCATTTTGTGTTCCGGTCGGAGATAATCCAGCCCGTGTGAGGGTTCTCGCTTGTGGTCCTTAGCAGCAAATGAATGTTCCTGGTGACGTTTCCCACCCCAAGCCACACATCTTTACAGCCTATCGATTAAGGCTGTTGATATAAAGATTATAAACTTCACATCGAGGCGTATTCTCGAACAGGGCAGCCCGGTTTTGGCCCTCGCCCTTCTTGACCCAGTGGCCGTACACTCGAAATGCACATCCATCGATGACCTGCGGGAAAGGGCCGACGATTAGTAAACGATTACTTGATGTCTTTCCTTCCTCATCGAATGACTCACCTTGCGCAGTACTTTCACGCGGTACGGGTCTCTCAGCGCATCCTCAACGCGCAGCGGTTCTGGCGTGTACCGTAGCCTCTTGATCCGGATCATAGCACGTACGCAGAGAATAGCAAACTGAAACTTTTTCCTAGCGTTGAACTGACTTTGCTTACGCAACTGTAAGCCGTGGCCAGTTACGCACACGCGGAAAAGAACAAAAAGTATGATGGAAAAGATGGACGTAAATCGGGCGTTGGGTTGTTCCGCGGAGGTGGGGATATTTAAAAAGGAATTAACGGAACCGAAACAAAAGTGTGGGTTAAACGCGTGGAATGGTGAATTGATGTGACGTGAGTTTCGAACAAATAAATGTGTATGGTAAATGGTGAAGGTTCAAACAAAAGTTTGTACCGTCGATACGTGTACGTAAGGGATTGGGGATGAACCAAAATGAGAGGACAAATAATCGAGATAACAGAGAGAGAGAGAGAGAGAGAGAGAGAAAGAGAAAGAAAAGAGAGAAAAGAGAGAGAGAGAGAGAGAAATAAATCATTCCGTTAATATCGCTAAACACGTGACTGTCCGTCTAGCAGTAGTAAAGTAGAATGTAGCAATTTACATGGATATAACAAGAGAGGATATTCGTGAAACAAGAGCACAAATGATGCGTTTTGTTTGTGTTAAAGGATTCTGATTGTTTTGTTTGATAAACTGTGGCCTGCGAATGAAGAAAGAAAAAGGTAGTAGAAAAAGAAAAAAAAGAAAGAGAGATAGACAGATATGGCAAATTTGGTATCGAAAATTATCAATGCATCACAGTGTGGGGGCGCGAGAAGCTACACACACACGCACACACACGCACAATTGCTGCAGACACATTTGTGTTCAATCAAACAAGCACCTATATATTCGCCTGTGTGTTATTTTCACAACACAACAACAACAAAACTAACAACACCATTTCACTGCAAACAGGGCATAATAGTTTTGTTCGAAATGTTTTGGGGGTTTTGGATTTTTTTTTGTTTCCTTCTAAATATACATCCACCCAATTTGAAGTTTACATGAACTAGAGCGAACTGTAGGCAAGCTAACCAGCAGCCATTGCGTGTAGCATTCAAACGAGAAGCTTAATTTATCAATTTCGATAATCTATAAAACAATTCACGCAATGGAAAAGAGAGAAAAAGAGGATAAAATACGGTGCAAATGTAACGTTGTTTGCAAAGCTCAAGCTGATTGTCCTGTTTTGATAATTTTGTATTTACATTCCAAAAATCGTTGTTTTGATATTATTCCAACATTTGCCTTCATCCATCGCTTTCACCAGGAATATATCTCTCTTTCTTTGTTTATGAAATCTAAAAGTGCAAAAGCGTGTCGTTTGCATATTTACAACATATGATGAATGTAATGAATGACCGATCCAACAAAAAAACCTTTAACCGAACAGAGATGAAGATAAAGCTCCTAATAGTCATTTTTGTATAATTTGTAATGTAAAACAAGAACATAACGAAATACAAACATTATTCTCACTGTTACATCTTACGACTAGAAACGAGAACAGTGTACTTGTATTGAAAAGTATTTTTGCTTTCCCTGCCGTTTTCGGTGATGTGTACTGTACCACAACCATCGTATTTTATACATTGAAGAAACATTTCACTAGCCTTTTTGTGTAAAAGAGACGACGCACGTGTTGTTTTGTTTGTGTTTACTATAATCTGTTTGTAGTTTGTACTGTAGACAGTGTATTCCCACAGCAAACACACTATGGTGCCATACAGAACTGTAGGCCCAATAGAAGCGTATAAGATAAAAACGTCTACCTTCACGCTGTTTGGTAATACAAGTTAATTTCAGTGCCCTACATGCTACCTGGGGTAAAAAAGAGACAATGTTTTCGATGAAAAATACTGTAGGAAAATATATGATTTTCTATTTTTCCCCGCAGAACGATCACGCGCATGAAATGATGTGCTCTCATTTTGCGAAATTTTGTTCAATGTTTAAAACGATTGTATGATAGAGCATATTAACGATATTTACAAGATACGTGCTAAACTTTCAAAACGAATGAATATACAAGCGGTTAGTAGCGATATACAGAACAATGACGTTGGAATGGTTACATTATTAACGTTGAATGTTGTTCCCGTCTAATACTTCTTCCTTCCGACGGATACATACACACATGGACACACATTTACGTTAGTTTCATGAGGGAAGTTCATATTACGATGATTTTTAATGGCGATATTGGAAGCAGAACTGTAGGCAAAAAGCAAGTGTTATAAGTCAAGTAAAGCCAAACGGTGAAAAGCACGACGAAAAGCAACACATTTTTATTTGCACACTCTGGGCGTGAAAAGCGTTCAATGCCCTTGCCGGAGAAAACGTTTGTGCGTGGATCGTAAACAAAGACAGTGTCCAAAATTCGTTTTGCCAATTTGTGGTCAATTTTAAAATTAATTCGGAGCTCCACACGAACGTTTTCACCGTGGTGTAAACCAAAAAAAGTTACACCCGGACCAGAAACTACTGCTTGCTGAAGCGCGATTACCAAACACGAGTGTGATAAAATAGATTGATACTAAAAATTAGTTTTCATAAAGTTTACGCTTCAATTTTGATTGCTAGTCGTACATTTTCCGTGGGGTTCTGGAAGACAAGGTGTGAGAAAAAGAAAACGATTGTCAGTTATCGATCGCCGGCGGACGAATCAGCTGTTCGGTTTGGGAAACTATTTGCATTTCGCTTGAAATGTCCTATAATGTTTGCTTGTAGTTGAACGAACATAAAAAAGCATCAAACGAATGTGGAAAGTAATAAGCAAGAATAATCACCATCGTTGTCAAGAGGACGTTGTGGATTTTTGATTTTGATTAAATTCACTATTCATCCAGTAAAGGCGAGGAATTTGGCTTCGAACTAATAACTCCCATCTTTGACCATGCGTGATGATCTACTGTGGTGTAGTTAAGCGCGCTGGGAACGCGTCACAAAGAAGCAAAAATTAGCAACGATACGATAATCCCGACGACGAGGGATAAAACGCAAATAGGAAAATCGTTTGCGTAGAAAACTGTTCTACGATAGTAAAAAAGTGGGAGAATTTGAGAACGTTTTGCATACAGTAATGAAACGATGGTGATATTTGAAATCCCGTTTAAACAAGTTAAATCATTGCTTTAACATTAAGCATTCAATGTCTAATTAATGAAACAATAATGAAACGAATAACAAATGAAAAGTGAACATATAAAAAATACAAAAATAAAAATATAACACGTAACGAAACAAAAGACAAACAGCGAAACATGTAACAAATAAAAAGAGAACATAAAATAAAACAGTAATAATCAACGTTACCAGTGCCAGATCAGCGATGCGACTGAACCGTCTCGATTTAACCGAAAGGCTCCGTTTCAGAGGTCCAATATCTTGCTCGAAAAGCTATGTATCCGTACCACACACACACACACACACACACAAACCATCGTGTGTACACATGTATAGCACAGAGTGTCCCGTCCGGTGTTCGGTGTGGTACCGAGGCCGTGTCATTGACGGCGTTGTCGCAAAGCCGGAACCAATTTGTTATTGGTTTTATTGGTTTCGTTTGCCCGAATCCGAAACGAGCAGCGATCGTGTGGTGCCATCGTAACCGAAACGATAGTTGGAGATGATATTTTGGTGGAGTGGATTGAAGTGGTGTTGTTCGATAGAGTACGTAGAATCGCGTAGGAGTTGCAGTTCAACATGTTCAACCATGTGTTTTATGATGCAAATACCCATTCCGTATCCGTAATTTCACGGTTTGAAGTGTGTTTGTAATTTGATTCCCAAGAGTTTGTGGTATGCATTCCCGCCGGATAGGAGTAACAGTCAATATAAAGAGTTTGATTTGAATAAAAAAAAGTAAAAATTAAAAATAAAGGTATGATTAATATTGGGTCAGGATATTCGAATAGAGAGTCGTATTCAGTT
>JXWZ01001821.1:0-15955 GCA_000956215.1 Anopheles farauti No. 4 | reverse complement strand
ACTCCGGGTGCCTCCATACAGGAGGAAAGCATAAAACACCTGCAACTGTAATTCTCCTCTGGGCCATACATCACGCTCGGTGACAGGCGACGACATACGAAACGCGCACCGGTCCAGTTACGCGAGTGGTTCCCGCGTTGGCTGCAATACCGTTTGGTGGAGCACGATCGAAAAAAAGAAAAAAAAAGAACTGCCACCACCCGGCAGCAGACTGTCGGTCACCATGGCCGATTGTGTTTCGTCGACCTCGTTGCCTAAATCGTTGACAAAACCGCATCGGAACGCCCGGCGCGGAATGCAACCACAGCGAATTTGGGAGTTTCCTTTTTCAATTAACCTTGACGGTGGACTCCGGTGGAGGAGGTGTTGGGGGAAATCCGGAACTTTAACCAAAAGTGTCATTTCAAACTACACGGAACGGTAATTGATAGTTAGCGAAAAATCTTCACGCTTATAGCTGTAATCACTTTTATCCTCGCTTAAGGTATGTTCTGACTGTTTGAAGAATATCTGAGGCTGTTCTAACATAGATAAACATATCATTTTATAGCATAGGAATAAAAAATCACGAGCTTCAATTTAAAGCTCCCGAAGTGAAACATCTTCCAGCCAATCATATCTTGGCCAGGGAGCAAAGCCTGTGGCCCGAAAAAACAATAATAATAAAACCTTCAGGGAGATTTTTCTCTTTCCCTTACTTTTGGTTTGGTAACGCAGCGAGTCGCGGTTTCAAAGAGAGCGAGAACGCACCTTTATTTGAAAGCTACCGGCTCGGGTGCCACATATTTTTATGATGGTTTTTTCTAGTGTTTCATTCTCGTTCTCGATTCTCGTTTTTTTTGCGTCGTTTTTTGCATACGCAAATACGCAACCCAAAAGCTAACCACAGAGAAATGTATGGAAAGTGGCGAGGTTTCTTCGTAGAGTGTGTGTGTGGTTGTGCTGCTTTCTGTCGTCGCACACACCCCGAAAGGCATAAATTTTCATTTAAGTAATATGAGGCAAATTTTGGGAAGTATTTTTTTTTTCTTGTGTTGGCATGGTATCCCGGCTGGTTTTTGGCTGTGTAGTAAGCAAAAGGTAGCACAAGCAAAAAAAAAAAACTGTTCGCAGATAAATATTCATGTGACATAAATATTCATGCTACAAACGTTATGTTGACCAACTGTGCAGTTTTGCTTTAAAGGAGAGTTGGTTTAATCTGATATTTGCAAATAAAAGCTTGAATAGCTAGAGAAAACTTGCGTTTAGCTTCAAGAAAAACCAAACGAAAAAGGCAAATGGTAGCACGTTTCTTGTACAAAAAAAAAAAAAGAAAACGTTTCAAAGCGCCCAATTCCGCTGCTTCGTTTTTCGATCGGCAACTGCACCGGCAGTGTGGTAGTCCATATAAATAAATACCTGTACAAAAAGGACCCTACGGCTATTATCCCCTGCGGATTCACCTCCCTGCCTCCCTTCCCCAACATTGCGTTGGAGTGTATGTGTGTTTGAAGCCTACTAGCCACTCTCTTCCCTAAGCGGGCCGTCCGAAAGAAGGTCCTGCCGCGCAAGACCAAGGCAGTAAAAATCGATAAATTCTTCCAAAAATAGGCCGCCTCGGGGCGGGAGCTGCGGACGTGCTCAGTAAGCCGAGCGCTGGAGGAGGAAGAAGTGGTTTCATGTTTCCATGGCAACGCACGGCACGGTATGGATCGTGGTGCGTATCCGGCCATGCTTTTCGCTGTTCGACACGACGAAGGAGAGCCTCCGTTGAAGGGATCTAATCTCTCGTTATGTTCGTACCTTCTGGTTCTAGCTTTCGGCATTGGCTTTTACGCATGTGTGCGTGCGTGTTTGTCTTTTTGCAGTAAACCTCAAGCGACTTGGGTATGTTTCTTCTGCCTCTAACAAGCGGTTGAAGAGTTGGCAGCGGGCGAAAGCTACGAAACTTCACCTTCATATCGATTGCTTTTTTGGCTGATTCCTTTCCTGTGTAGTACCCCATTTTCGTCCATGTTTCGATGAAATTCGCTAATGAAAGTCGAAACAAACGAACAATGTTCATAGCCAATAATTTTAATTAAATAAATAATTAGATAGTTAATAATAATTTTTAATAATAAATAAATAAATCCATAAATGAATATATTTTATAAAAAGTAGCATGTAAAAAATTAAAATTAAACGTATGAAACAGTGATAGCAACTTTTTCAGTAGCTCTAATAATTTTTGAGCATCTAAAGAGCACTACACACGCGCAATTTACGACGCTAACCAACGCCTCTATCTTTCTTCCACTACAATCTCGCTACATAGCATAAAAGAACGGGAAAGCTCAGAACTTTTCGAGCCTACTTTGACTCACCTCACCCATGCCAACGCCTGAACATCCGAAGTTTGCTGCTGGATCGATCGAAGAAGGTGCGGTTTTTGGTCCTTCCCGTGCCAGAACCAACGAGTAAGCCCAAAAACCCATCCGTGGGTGTTTCGGTTGGAAAAGGCAGACGGTGCATACACACAGGCGCACTGAAACACGCACTTACGCACGCACGCAACGTTTCGCATATATCTTATTCATTATGACGAGAAAAGCGCTGGGGTTGGCCATTGCGAGATGTCATATTTTCCCGTTCGAGTGCCGGGCTCGTTACATTTAAGTGTCCTGATGGAGCCGCCTGGTTGGTTTGGTGAGATTGTTTTCGACGAAGTATGCTTCATACTTTCCGCTGCATCAAGTAAAAGATTTTTTAACATAAGTTTTGCTTTAAAACACTTTAACCATTAAACATTTGTCATTTATGCAATGAAATTCATATTTGTTTAAATCAACCTACATAACAACCAGTATTTATATTTAACTTGCACTGTAATCACCATTACGCCCAAACAAATTTGTGTTTTTCGATATTTGATATTGTGCTTTTCAAATGGGTTTAAGCTTGTACTGCAAACTTTACTGTATAATAAATTAAGTATATCATACATCCATCTAACAAACTGTAAAATATGTTACATATAATTTCAAATAAAAAACAACAAAATAGTACAACGACGTCGATTATGCAAATTATACTAATAATACTTCAGATTCATCATATCGACGCTCGTGCTGATCCAAATATATTGAAGAACAACACTTCTTTGGAAAGCATATTGTATATGTAAAAATGCTTTTTTTTCTTTTGGAGACTACTTATTGCTTTGTAATTAGTTCGTGAGCCAAGAAACGTATGTATAATAAACCTACAGTACAACCAACACATATTTGACGCTAAATGTTTTGTACTAAAACTTGTACTAAAATTGGAACGCGGTTTTATGTAGTTTTTTGTCAAAAATTTCAACATTTCTCTTTCCTATGAGCTGTTTCCAAATAGCTTTCAACGTAATGTAGTCAAAAATATCAATAATGTAATTAAAAAATATTATCGTACTCGTACTACAAATCGTATTACAAATCTCGTACTAAAAGGGTTGTCTAATCATATTTTCTGTCTCTTTTCTGTCAATCTATTAATTGTTTAAAAATTTCGAATGAATGTTTAATTATGGACGAAACGAAAGCACTGTTCGAAAGTTTCCATGTGGAGTATAAGATTAATTTCAAAATGATTGCTTAATCTGGTACGGGTCTAATCACGAACTTCGTTTGCAAAATTCTCGAATGATGTGTTGTGTTTTAATGCAATATCGAAAACAAATTATTACTTCCTCTTTTGTCCACGTGTTTTTGCAACAGCTTCGCACATAAAAATGCATCAGAATCGCCAATTTAGTAGTAATATTTTTACAAAAACTATACCGAAAGCAAACGTTGGAATCCTTGAATGCTAAGAATACATATTTGTAAGACTCTTATACGTATTTGCTTTAGTTTGTGCGTAAGAAGCGGCTAGTAGCTTGACAACACACGTTGCTGGTCATCTGTGTTTATGTGACTGTTCACCGTTATCGTTAAATACACGAAGATCCGAATACGAGGCACGCGCCACGTATTTATGGAGAATATTTATGACTTCGTCCAGATAGCAAATATTAGTGCTTCTAATTACCAACTGATTATTTTTCGTTCTCTCCGTCACTGGTACAATCTTATCATGTTATCATGCAAATTTACCACGTAGTGGAAGTTGCAAAGATGGTTGCCATTTCTTACGATGTTAGTTACATCATGCTCACGATAAGTTAGTTGGCCTGCTTTGTTTTGGCCTTTTTTTTTGCCACTGGTACTTTATTTTGTATTGGAGTAGGTCTCGATGGGAACGGAATGAAATTTACAAATGTGTAGAGAAATGCGACTTAATGTTTTACTGAATATAGCCGCGGGCGAGAAGATTGTGCATAATAGGTACCACGGCCGCACGGTACGTTGTGCCATTGTACTGAATGTCCCGAACGCGGTCGCCGTGTTCCTCCTGGAAGAATGCATCGAAGCTCAGGTCTAGGTCGGGCGTACGCTCCATCAACATGATCGGTAGCAACACGACAGAACAGATCAGCCCTGTAAAAGTAGAAAGAGGCATTTTAGAAGCACTTTACTCATGAAGCGATGTGTGTATTTGTAGCATCGTACCGAAAAACTCATTCCTACTGAACTCCTCTTTAACATCATCCAACGTCGGTAAGGACTCGTAATGGCCATGCTTCAACGTTTCGCGAAGCGTCCGATGGTACACCTGCAGCAGCTCGTCGATCCGATCTTGGCGTACGTCCTTCTGCGGGCAGTTGTACAGCGTGTAGACGAGATCCAGACCCGGACTACCATACGCGGACATCTGATAGTCGACAAACATGATCTCCCGCACGGACGTATCATTCTCGTACCGGAACATCATGTTGTTGCTCCACAGATCGCCATGATTGAGCACCTCGTAGCGCGCCCCAGCCTGCCGTGGTCGTACACAGTCGGCGATCCGTCGCCTGAACGTTGGTTGCAACAGTTTCAGCTGCCGCAAAACGGCCGGTTCCAGCTCGGGCCATCCGCTCGCTACGGAAAGAAACTTCTCCAGGCCCTTCTGAAACATATGCAGCACGCGCGACTCGTCCGGATTCTCGCGGGGGTTGTGAAACCCGTACTCGTACCGTTCCGCCAGGTGGCGTGCGTTTTCCGGGCTCTGTTTCGCGTACAGCATCGAGGCGGCATGGAACATGCCGATCTTGCGCATCACGAGCGCCATGTGGTCGAAATCGAGTCCGCCATGCGTACGTTCGTACATGCGGAAGCCGAGCACCTTCAGATCCTCGAACACAATCGTGCGGACGGGTTCGGTGGTGGCGTAGTAGCACTTTGCCCCGAACTGCTCCCATCCATCGACCGAGACGAGCCGGCTGAAGGTGGGCAGCAGCAGCTGGAACGTTTCCGACTCCTTCCGGAAGGCGTCCAGCGAGTCCAGAGTGGCACCACGATCACCGATGTCGGGCATGCACTTCGCGATCAGACGCTTCTCGGACGCCCCACCATCGTACTCGACGCGGATCCAGAACACATCGCTCAGATAGTTGTCACCGGCGGCCGTTGCTGGACCAGCGGTGAACCGATCGACCGTCACCGGGCGCTGCAGATCGTGCTCGAGCGAACGCTTGATCAACGTCTCCGTCAGGTAGCTCGGAAGCTGGTGCTGCTGGTGCGATCCTTCCATGCTGGACATCTCCGGTAGACTGTTCCTCCGCACGATCGCTAACGCCAAGATGCCAAAACGTGGTTTCGTCTCGGTTGAATTAGCTAACCCCAAATGATTTACCGCTTACCCACAATGGAGAAAAACGGCAAGTTCCACCATTAAGCGCACCCGGCAAGCATGATGATAAGCACATTTCATCAAACACACATAAGCACAGACACACAGCGTGAATTGTTAAGCAAATCATCATCAGCGTGGCACGAGAAGTCACCGTTTAATTACAGAAAAGAAAAAAAAACGCTAAACGGACATAGAACAGCCAGCAAGAAGTTAGCAAAAAAAATGGAACCAATATTTCAACTGGCATGGGCAGTGGGCATTGAGAGCCCACAACACGGGCATACTAAACCGGCGCGTTTGCATGTCAAATATTTGATCCAGAGTGGCTGTCGTCTTCCATTAATAAGCACAGGTTCCAACAGCTTGAGCGTTTGTTCTATCCACAAACCTGGACGCTAGATGGAAGTACAATAAACCGGGCCATTTTAATCGCATGACGGATGAAGTTCTCCCGACCGGGTGGCGGTACGCGTGCCACCCACACGCTGATTACTATGGTTGCCACCGTTGATGATACGGTTAGATGCGGTTTCGATGAGTTGGTACGAAAAACAAATCACATCTTCCAAGCCCATTATGTCGCACGATGAATAGAACCTTTTTAGCTGTACAAATATACAAACAAAATGTTACTTGTTGCAGGTATGAGCAAAAAAAATAACAAATCCCGAACAACTACACCGAAAATAGCACCAACGCACGCGATTTTATCTTTTCACGCTGGGAATCTAGTAACGGATTGTTCACGGTTCGCACAATTGTGGCTTCCAGTACCAGCGGATTGCATTAAGTTGATAATATTTCGTATTTCAAGAATTATCTACAACACACAAAATTACCGAATAAAATTTAATACAGCAGTGAGAAGAAACCTCATCGCTTCTGTTTGTGCTAAATAAGTTAAACAATATTAATAGTTCCCAAAAAATCCACTAAAAACGGTGCTCTAACGATTCTTTCTCCACAGTAGCGAGTAATTATGAACAATCTTCAACATATATCCTAAGTGTATATTTTTCATCGTTTGACCAACTCACGTACAAGAACCGTCAGAAGAGTCGGTTACTGGAGCAAGGGTTTTCTTTGAAATATGTTTAAAGAATATTATCAAGCACAAAGACTTCTGTCCAAACTGTGGAAATTTGGGTAGTCTTCAACTAAGTTTGATAAGATGAAACTAGTGTCGCTTCTTGACCATAGAAGCTCACCGCTTCTACAAGCACCAGCAGACACGGGAAGCATTTTCCCAGCCTACTTAGTCCAGCAAACCCTTCGCGTACAATCGATTCAAGAGAGGTATGACCGATTTGCGATACTTTTTGCCGCGATACTGGATGGTACGGATTTTATCCGAATCTTCCGCACCAACCATATTCTCGAACGTAAGCTTCACCTCATCGGTGCGCTCCATGAGGATGATCGGCAGCATCGAAAGTCCACTCACGAGTCCTGCAAAAGCAACAAAAAAAAACATGGCATAAATTGTATTTCATGACTGAATGATGGAATTTAGGTGTTAACATACCGATAAACTCGTGCCGCGCGTATTCCGTCTGCACGTCGGCAAACGTCGGAACGGTCAATTGATATCCTCCGGTGCGTAAGCCTTCGCACAGTGACCGATGGTAGATTTGCAGCAGTTCTTCGATTTGATTTTCACGTACCTCCAACCGAGGACAATTGTAGAGACTGTACACCAGATCGATGCCGGGGCTAGAGTAGTTGGACAGCTGGTAGTCAACGAACATAACCTCCTGGACGGTCGTCTCATCAGCTTCGTCTTCGTATCGGAACATCATATTGTTGGTCCAAAGATCACCGTGGTTCAGCACGCGGTAACATACCGACTCGTCGGCATCTTCCGCCTGAAGGGATTTAGCAACACGTCGCACATAATCCGGTTGGAGTGCCTGCAGTTTCTGCCTGATTGCGGGATCTAGTTCCGGCCAATCGGCTGATACTTCCAGGAACTTGTCTATTCCACTGCCGAACATAACAAGCACTGGATTGTTGCGCTCATCATCACCTGGCCGGATCATCGTGTGCGAATAGCGCTCAGCAAAGAGTTGCCTTTCGGTTGGCCCGCGTGCCACAAACACCATGGATGCCGCATGGAACAGTCCGATCTTGCGCATGATCAACTCGCAGTGTGCAAAGTCCAGACCACCACGCGTTCGATCCGGCATCCGGTAACCGAGCGCTTTCAGATCTTCGAACACAATCGTATCCCGCGGTTCTCGTGTGGCGTAGAAACATCTTGCACCGAACACAACTGCAGAGGCACCGTCCGCTCCCGACACAATCCTGCTGAAGATCGGCAACAGATGACGGAACGTGTGAACTTCCTTCCCGAAGACGTTGATGCTTTCACCAAAACTTATGATCGTTTTATCATCGGCAACAATTTTTACCACGAGCTTAATCTCTTTGCTGTCGTTATAACGGACGACAATACTGAACACATCGCTACTGTAGTTGTCCCCAGGTCGAGTGGCCACACTAGCAGTTAAACCATCGACACGTACTGGGTCCGTCTGTTCGATGAGGTTTTCTTCCAAAATACGTTGCAGGAAGGCAACATCCAGGAAGCCTGGCAGTTGCTTCTCGTCACCTGCACTGCTGGACATTTTCAAAGACTCTTCCTACGTGTGTCTCCTGCAAAAGCCACGAAGCAACTGCACAAACACAGAACTCATCGGTTGACCTTCACACCGCTTATCAATTTGTTTCTAAAATAAGCGCCAGCCTCAAGAGCAGCCAAATATACTTCCCATATTTCCTCACCACTGGCCAATTTAGCCAATTGATGAATCACAATTTGGAATGGCAACGCCGGACTAGAAGATGTGTGTAAGCAGAAATAGAAAGAAATGATCACCCAACAATGGTCATTGAAAACAAAACGTACACTGAAACACTGGAAGCTGCTCGGCTGCTGCTGTGTTATCCATTCAAGATACAAAAGAACTGGATTGTGAAGACGACTCGTGGTTGATTTCCAATTTCGCAAACCTCTTCTAAAGGTATCAACTAACTTTTTTAGCGTAAGGGACAATATTATCTTTAAAAGTTATGGATCTTATCCTGTAGTTACTTCACTTCAACCCACATATCTGTTATCTTGTATGCCGTAGACCTCACTAACAAAATGAACCATTTATCTGAAATAAGTACTTCACAGACATCAGCTTAATTGCTGATACTTCCTCCAAAGTTGTAAATGTTTCACAATTAATCGGTGATGTTCGGTGATGTTTTCTTCCAAAATACGTTGCAGGAAGGCAACATCCAGGAAGCCTGGAAGTTACTTCTCGTTTATAGCCACACTTTCGCTACTACATCTTAAATACATCTTAAATAAAAATGTATTCTGTGCACTCTCTGCGGTTCAGATTCACAAACAGGAGTGGCTCAGGCTGGGCATATGTCTGATAAGAGTACGTTTTTTTCTCTTGTTTTTGAAATCGATTAAACAGCCGTTGAGGATTACATGCTTCTGTCGTGTTTTATGTTTGATTTGCTAAGCTCATCACTATCAATTCCTCACATTTTCTCTCTGAGTTTAAATTTAATCTTACGCGCTGCAATAGCATAAATCCATATAATATGGACAAAGGCGTTCCAATTGATCGAATTAAAGAAGGTTTATAAAAAAATATATAATTTTATACTTTCTAACATATTTGCTAATCAACCTATAAAAAGAATGTAATTGAAAATAAAAACTTCGAATTGAATATCGCTTTCCATTTCTTATAGCCTTTATCACGTATAATTGATATCTGAGATCATGAAATGTAAATTAATACCTCGAATGCGATTCACATTAGCGGCAGTCCTACAATCTGTTTTTACCGAAATATCTCACAGGCAAAATGAATGAAACAATAATTTCACAGAAACTGTTATTTTCTTGCATATACTATGCAAAAAAGCTATTCTAACCAATCATGCGTTTGTATCATAAATATTTACATTTTAGGTAAGCCTGCTTGGATTATTACAAATACAATGTATCTACGGTCAAGGCGAGATAAAAATAACAATACCGATGACCATTACAGAGTTTCGAATCATTTACTTAAAATTTCAATCAGTGGAAAGAATTTTTCAACCGGATAAGAGATTTTTGTAATACTATCAATTAACCTATTGGATATAGTGTAACCATAAAAGCAACGCTTTGTCATCAATCGAAATTCTCAACAAAAAAACGTGAAAATAATGCACACAACATACCTCGGTTCGATTTCATAAACGAATCTCTTACATTTATTACAATTATCCAAAATGACAATAAACCTAAACAAGTATGCAACTAACGGGGCGTGAGGGTTGCACGCGCCGAAAAAAGAAAAACGGCTTGATGATAACAAAAAAAAAGTGCTCGGTGTACCGTACAGCAATGCGACCCGGTGGTGAGCAGTGAGTATCCTTTTCTTTTGCGTTACACAGCATTTGTACATCTACTTACATTCGTGGGGAGATGTGGACAGCAGTCGGATGCATATCCGTGGCACACATACGTTCGGTGTTCCTGACAAATCCATCCACTACCTTCAGTGGCCATTCCAAAGGTAATGGGAAACAAACGTTCGGTATGCGTGCAATATTTCCACGAATTTGCTCATTTGAAATGCTCCCAATTTTCCATGATAATGACGAACTATGGGACACAAAGTTGGCTCACGGTTTGTACCCATCATTATTTTGTTCGTTACGATGAGCGCTAAAACGGGCGCTTATTATTTACATGTGCGGAAGTTTTTCCTACTGCAAACTTGACCATTTCACTGTTGAATTATCTATTTTACACAATGTGCGCACAGCGGGCGCGTTATTTGTTTGGTTTGTAACAAAACCGTACAGCAGCCTGCCATTCGAGTCGTCGCGCCATTTAATTGCATTCCGTAATGTCCGATTCGACGTTCGGGATCTGCTGCTGGCTTCTGCTCGTGACCATGCACGATTTGGCCACCGACTCGAAGAGACTGTTGTTAGGATAAGAAAAGAAAAAAAAACAAACAGCAACAAATATTATTACCAAACATAATGGAGATCTTTTCACTAGCGCTCCGCAACGCAACCTTACCGTTCAATTTCCGGTGCACAGTGCACGAAATCATGGTCCCAGAATTTGTAGATAGGATTTTTGATCAACTCGATGAACGTGATGAGCAAACCCCACGGGTGGGGCCGATTCACGATCAGGCGTTCCAGCAGCACGCGTGTGATTTGTTCCTATCGTTAAAAAGTGGAAACATGGTAATACATAATACAGTAGCTACAACAAAACCACGAAGATAAAACGCACCTGAATAGCCTCCGAGTTGGCCTCACCGAACAGATACAGAATGCAGCAGCTGAAGTAGTGCGTGTGGCTGTTCGGATAGCGCAATTGGTTAGCGATCGCATTGAGGAACAGATAGCGTCCCTCGGTGTCGAGATCCACCGCCAGATTCTGGAAGATGTCCATGTGCGCACTGTGCATGATAGTGGCCATCGTTGGTCCCAAGTTCTTCGAGCTGCCGAAAACATACGATAAGCATTACTAATCTCACGATCGTGCTTCGGAAGGGCATATCCGAAACTTACCGAATGTGAGCGATGGCTTGCGTGCCGACGTACAGTACGAGTGCGTTCATCAGCGGAATATTGTAACGCGAACCGACTTCATTCGAGATCTGCAGGTTCGAGCGCAACTCCGACAGGAAGGTGACCGGGGCACGGGCCTTTAGGTACGAGTCCAGGTCCTTCTTGAAGCTGGCCGGCTGAATTGCCGCGACATAGTTGATGGAAACCCGCGGCGATCCACCAATATCGTTCAACGTATCAACCTGGCGAGAGAGAGAGCATTATAGCATATACGGACCATTTACGGACGTTCGACCGACGGGGACTCACCTTCAGGTTCGGTGTAAACGGATCCGGCAAGCGCATGTTGCGTGGGTATGGTGACAGGATCAGATTGCGCATCTGAATGCAATTCGACGGGATCACATCACAAAACGCGAAATGATAATCGCACAGGAACTCGGGGAAATCGTGCAACAGTACCAGCAGTACACGCAGCGTTCCCCGGTACAGATGTTGCACCGGTTTGGCAAGCTCGGCGTTCCGCAGGAACGGTGCAAGATACTTGAACAAATCGATCAAGAGCTGCGAGTACATGTACCAACCCTTCTGCTGCGGTATCATCGCAAGGATGCGGCCGATGAAGCCACGGTGTGCGATCAGCTCCAACCAGGAGTAGCAGAAACTGGGGGCCGCTGCCGGACGGAGATAGTGGTAGGTGTGGCAGAACGCGGTAATCACGCTGATGCTAATGTTTTCCAGCACCGGATCGTGCGTCGTCAGCTCCTGGAAGAGCATGGCAAAGATCCGATGGTAGCCAATCTGCTGGAAAGACGTCGTGTGCACCTCCTGATCGTGGATGAGTATACCGATAATGATGCCAAGAATCTGACGATGGAAAAAAATAGAAATTTTATGAATAATTTTACACATAAAAAAGGCGAAGAAATGTCTTCGCTGCGAAGAAATACGGTTCTCGTATTAGCGAGAGTGAGAGCCAACGGTAAGTTCTAGCAAAAATGAACTAAGTTTGTGGAATCGTGCATCAAATCTGTTAAAATACAACACAACTAAAACGATTATTGAATCTTTGCGCATTCGTCACATTACAAATACGAGAAAAGAAAACTCTACACAGTAGTTTGTATGGGAGAAAAACGTGTCTGTAAATGAATTCGATATTTATAAAACATACTTCTATAACAGAAAACATTATATACAATTAACAAATTAAAAATGAACACAGAAAGTGAAAGAATGTACAAGTTAGTATTGATAATTTTGAAAACTATGTGCCCCACAGTAAGTGCTAATCGTTTAGAATTGAAATTATGAGCACGCCAACAACAACAAAAACCACCTCACCTTGTTGAGCAGATTCAGTTTCGTGTTCGTATTGGCAGACTCGCCCGAGTGCTTCACCAGCAGCGCAATAAACCGGACGTACGCATCGATGAACTGGAAGACCTTTCCCTTCGCGTTCTGATCGTTCGCGTTGCGGTACGTCAAATCGATACAGTACTGGGTGGCGTAGCGGAAGAAGCGCGTCAGCGGTTCGTCGCCCTTTAGTATGCCGTGTGCGCTCAGCTTGCTCACGAACAAGCTAAAATTCTTGATCGGATCGCGGGACGTGTTCGGTGACAGTGCAATCGTCACCCAATCCTTGAGCAAGAATTCGGCCCGCTCGTGGAACCCGGGTGGATCGTCTATGTCCGACTAGAGAGGGAGCAAACACGAAAGGAGAAAGCGTTGAATGCATGAACGTTCGTATAGCACCGCATGAAAGCGTAAAACAGGTAAACGTACCCTGGCCTGTGCGACTCCCGCATGGATGAAGGACGTCGGTCCGACGACGGCGCGATCCATGAAGAACGCGTTCGGGTCGTGGTTGGCGCGCAGCATCTCGATCAGATGTGATAAACCTTCGGGCGCCCGGGGATGCGCGGTCAGGCGGTGCAACATTTCAATCGTGCTCGCCAGATCGCTTTCGCCGATGACCGGATTGTGCCGCTCGTCGATGAAGAACGTCTGCACCAAGTGCATCGCGAACACGACCGCCATGTAGTTGTTGCCGTTGTCCATCAGCTGCACCATCATCATGTCGAACTGCTGCATGTTGACGAAATTGGACGAGATCAGCAAGTCGACCGCTTCCACGTTGTAGCGCAGCTCCTCGCGGCACTCGAGCATGTAGCGCGTGATGGCTTTGTTAGTCCACACCGGTCCGAACAGTCGGATGTCCTGCATGAGGCGCATCACGCGCAGATGAATGTCCCGGTACAGCTTGATGTGCTCCAGCTGGTCCGGGATGTTGACCAACCCTTCGAGCAATCCTTCGACCGTCTTGTTCAGCAGCGTGCAGCCGGTAATGTGATCCAGCGATCGGTGGGCAATAATCAAACACTCAAGTAGCTGCTCCATGTTGTTCGTATGCACCTGCAAGTCAAAATCATCACGATGGTGTGAGATTTTTTTTTTGTTTACCCAATGAAATCCGTCTAGTTTGTCTAAAATCCATCGAGGCTAATCTAGTTTCATCAAAGGTCAGATCGAATGAATTCAATCTTAACCACCGATTGGAACATGACGGTAGCCCTGGTTAAACATTTAATACCCTCCTCACCTGCAGTATCGGGATAAGCCGGGTCGTCTTGATAAACTGGTCCATCTTGTTCGCCAGATCGTCGTACGTCGCACCAATCTCATCCGTCGAGTATGATTCCTATAAGAGTACCCCAACATCACCATTAGTGCGTCAAAATATCACCCCTTTCATCCCCCCACCCTCAAACGTACCGCTATTTTCGGCGCGAACTGGGCCACATCCCGCTCCGTGATCGGCAGGAAGCCAGGAATGTTGCGCGCAAACTCCTCGTACACCGCCAGCTGGCTCGGCGACACACCACCCACGGTCAACCGGATGCGCTCGGGCAACCGTTCCACCTGGTACGACAGTACGTTCGCGTCGCAATACCGGCGACCCTCCTGCCGTGCGATCTTCCGCACCTGATAGTCGTCCGCGAGTATTTTATCCATCTCCACCGCCACCTTCTCCATCGCCGTTTTCTGTATGAACGCCGACACCAGATCAATGTTATCCCCCGCTAGCTGGTTCGTTGCCGCCTCGATGATGTCCTTCTGGGCCGGACTAATGGCCGCCCCGAAACCCTGCCGCACGTTGTTCTGGATGCTCTGGAGCATCTGCTCGCGGCACGTGATCATCGCCATTCCGGCGACCAGCGAACGGGCCATGTTGTGTGCGGCCCGGCGCATGCGCGTCTCGTCCGAGTCGAGCGCAAAGTCCTTGCGGATGATCTGCTCCGTCGTCTTCGACACGATCTTCACGCTACGGTCGACGATAGGTGTGATCCATTCGGAGATCGTACGCTCCATTGCGGCTTTCACGGCCACCTTGAGGTGTGCGTTCGAATGCAGGATCGCTATGTTCGGCTGGTAGATGATGTGCTGCGCAATGTTGCTCAAATTCGTGATGTTTATGTCGGAATAGTGGAACCGTGGTTCCGGTGGCCCGTTCGCGGCCTGAGATGGATCGATCGCAACGTTCGCCGGCGAACTCGACGGTCCACCGCCGGCACCGATCTCGTCCGGACCGGGGGGAAGCTGTGGAACAACGGCAACAACGCCACCACCACTACCACCACCACCCGCCGCACCGCCGAGACCGCCGGCCCCACCGGCACCCATGACGGCAACAGGCAGCGACTCTTTCGGCGGCTTCGGCTGGGACAGCTGGTACTCGATGTTTTGTGCACGCTCCGGATCCTTCAGGTAGATGGCCGGTTTGAGGTCGCTCACGTCAATGTTAAGATTTTTGCACAGCACCTCGATCTCGAACTTGAGATTCAGCTTCAGGTCCGGCTCCTGGTGCAGCTCCGCCAGCAGATTCATGATCGACATCGTCCACGGGTTGGGCGGCTTGAACACCTTACTCTTCGCGCACGATTCGAGCACCTTCGCGACGAACGGCACCACGTACAGCAGCTCCTGCTGGCCCTTGTTGTACGCCTCCACCAGTAGCGACTTGACGTCGATGTCCAGCAGCAGGATCGGTTTGTTACGTCCGAGCGTCATCATGCCCAACCAGTGGCCGAGGTTCTTCAGCAGCGACCGATCGGAGAAGTTCGCAATGCCCTTGTCCGAACGCAGCAGCACGCGAATGTTGCGGAACGTTTCCTTCGTCACGAGCCGATTGATCTCCGCGATTTTGAGCGCGTCCAGAAAGTTCGAGTACAGTACGTGGAAGTTCACCTCAATCGAGGCACGCTTCAGCACCAGATACTGCGCCAGCCAGATGTAGTAGTCCTTCTGCAGGATTTCCTTAATCTCCTCGCACTTCTGCTGCAGATTGATCTGACTGAGGTTGTTGAAAATAAACGCCGTCTTGTCCTGGATCGCGTCGGGCGGAGTGATGATCTTCTCCTCGCGATCCTGCGTCGCCACCAGCAGCGTGTCGATGTTCGTCGCGTTCGCGATCGATTTGACACGGGGCGGTTGTCCACCGCCACCACTCGTTCCCCCACCACCGCTGGCACTTCCACCCGCTGCACCTAGCTGCTGCCCGCCGATGTTCATCTTACCCGGCGTTCCGGCCCCACCACCGCCGGAAGCGGCTGCGGCAGCGGACGCCGCAGCCGCC
>JXWZ01001819.1:0-17828 GCA_000956215.1 Anopheles farauti No. 4 | reverse complement strand
CGTCCCTTCCCGAGCAGCGAGCTTCACTTGTGCTTGTGATCATTCGTGTGACCACATTCTAATCCTTTACGGTGGTACGTGGTACGTGCGGGATGGAAAACAGGTCATTTGAATGCTATTAGCCAGATGACTGTTCTCCGTTCCGGAGCCTCTTCAAAGCTGCATGAGTTGATTGCGCCGGGCTAAGTAATTCGTCCGACGGTATGGAGACAAGCAAGCCGGCAGAGACAGGCATCAACGGCAGAAAAATCGTACCGATAAAGATTAGATCGGTCCGGCTTTGTCTGATAATGAGGGTGGTTAAAATTAGTTTCACTTGATTGAATTTGAATGGACGCTTCGGAGGCGAAAGGGAAGGGTTTTTTCCCGTCACAACGTCACACAGGGTGGGAACTATTTTGGGGCGGATTTTGTGCTGCTGCAGGCTACCGGATAGTAGGCTTAATGGATCAAACAGCAAAAGGGACAAGCGTTTGTCGTTTTGAATGGTAAATCTTGCTTCAAAGATAAAGGAGATTCTCTTTTCTTTTGCGGCTCCGGAGAGGATTATTCGTTTTGTGCTGTTTATGTCTACGCAATACTTAATCTGCTATTTAAAGAACATGATGATAAATTTTCTTGATAATTCTAGCAAAATTAATTATAGCTTTCTTCAAAGCACGATTTTAGACACAAAAATAGAGCTCTTTAATTTGGGGCGTTTCAATTTCTTTCAATTCCAGAATGAATGTCCTCCTAAATGCCGTTTGGGAGAAATTCCGAATAATTGCACGTTCAACTGCTGCTTTGATTTTGTAATGATTCGTAGAAATTCACCGCTACTTTCCATGTTTGTTAAGAAAAACACAAGGCCCAGTGCCCACTGGAGTGCTATTTTCGTGCCCAAACACGAAGAAGAGTGGAGCAATCGCGTCGTTTAATCTTTCAGCCGAAATTTCGGCTGTAATTTTGAAATTTCCACCACGCAAGAGTTTGCGAGCATTGTGGAACTTCCCTGTTGTGGCTACTTATATTCAAGCTCCGGGGAAGGTATTCAATTAATCACGATGATCCGAATAAATCCTCCCTGCCGAGTCGAACGCCCGCAGGCTTACGATCGTTCACAATTGCATAACTTCACACCCTTGCAGGGGAGGTGAAGGTTTACTCGTGCACGTTAGCACACACCGGTTGGTGGCTTGATTTCTAGCGAAATTTGCCGATCGCCCCCATCGCCCAATCTTGTGTTGATTGTTGATTTATAATTCCAATTAAGGCTTTTGTTAACGGGTCCTAAAACGCAAACCGATGGCTTCCCAAGGTTTCAGTCCGGGTGCAAACGTGGTGCTGCTGCCGACCGTAGTATAGTAGGCGTTGCGATTGCGCCGGAGCATGGAAGTGCTTGTTAAATTAAAACAGTTTATACAATTAATTAATTTTACGACAGATTATCCTTCCGGGACAGCGTTTCTCGGCACTGTGCACGTCGCGGGCACGGTTAAACATCCCCGTGTTTCAGGGAAAATCAATCCACCAAACCGTGGGGTGGGGCCATCAACGGACCGGTCATGCAACTCTTCACGGCCCTTCCGGAATCGGAAATGAGTAGCAGCGACACGGAAGCGCCGGATCGGTTTTCGGGCCTTGCGGGGAAAGCTACGGACAGCAACTGTTGAGCGCGGCTACGAGCCGCCGGCTGATCGGAATGCTTCCGAGAAGTTGTTAGTAAATATTGAAACACCCATTACCGGGTGAAGAATGTTTGGGCGAAATTCATTTCCACACCCTAAGCTCGCTGCACGGGAGGATGCTCTCGAGTGCGTTAAGCTGAGCGAAAATTAATTTAGTTTTTATAAGCCTGTGTTGATGAATCGCGGGCGTTTCTAGTAAAATACGACACCCAAAGCTCAAGCTCATGCCACGAAACCGCGGCTAAGAAGAAGAAGGGATGGGACGGAATGGTAGCCATAAAAGCGTTGTTCATACACCACCGGCTCCAGTCTAAGAACCCTTTCATCGGTTTATGACTATTTGCAGCGAAATCGCAAACAAAACGCGTACACGTTCCCCCAAAACCCGTATTAACGCGTCGTCCCATTGTGCGGTGGCAAAATGCTCACCATTTTCGGTCACCATCGGTGAGCGAGATTAAACCCAAACGTCCGGCCACCCGCTGAGTGTGTGTGTGTTTGAAACCACTACCAAGAAGGTCACATTCAAGGGTTTCAATCAACACCGCTACGCTGCGCCTTTGGATTGCGACTGGCAGGATTACTGCGGTCCGTCTTCGTGTAGTGTCCCGACAGTGTGTAGTGTCGGGAAAACCACCATCACCACGAGCCCGCATGGACGAGCGTGTCTTCGTTTTGCTATTCCCGCTAAGGAACCCGGTCGTGAGAAAAGGGATTCCCTGTGCGCCGTTGGCATTACGTTTGGCTTACAGATTGCTGGACCTTATTCTGGTAAGCACGCTGCATGCTGGGCGGGCGGAAGGCATGAAGACGAAGAAATTGTCCATCACGGAGAGCGCTGGGATGAAACTGAGACCGTGACGGGGTATCACATTCAGCACATTTATGGTTTTCCGAGAGTGGTGGGTGTGGCAAGTGAAAGTGATTTGCGCCCTTTGTGGGACAATTTCAAAGAAGACACTCTCATTATGAGCCCAATGGAAGTCGTCGACGAACCGCGACTGATTGTGGTTCAAATTATATTCTGAACGAATCGAGCAAAACGGAGATTTTAAGCACTTCCATTACTAATTTCTTCAAGAACAAACGCTTGGTTAGAAAAACAAAAAACGAAACTGCTTCCCTTAAAGCTCCATCAAATTTTCCAGCGTCCGACTTGTACCGGAAAGTTCTCGTAACCACTAGCGACCGCTGGTTGATGAGCAACTGGGTTTATACGTAAACAGCAACTAGCTTCCCCTCCCGAGGGAGATGCGGTGGGAGCGACATGTTTGACGACCCCATCCTTGTACAAACAGCTGCTTATTCGGTCAAGCACCACGGTTCGTAACGTAACAGGCTCAACAGGGCCTACTATTTTCATCCACCTGTCGTCTCATTATCGCGTTCAGATAGGGTATGTGCCGTGTGTCTGTGTGCCTTTTTACCACGACCACCGACCGAAGGCACCGAAGCCGATGGTTCAGGTGTGGACCCGTGGGCCAAAATACCCACCCGTGCATGCGACCAGCCATGGCACCAGCCATGTCTCGTTAGACATGAAACATTACAAGTGATTAAATGAGGGCTTTTGATCTTTCACCAGTGGCAGCCGCGGTGAGGGAGAGACGAGCCACCGGACGACGTTACGACGAATCTGACACTTCACATCTTGCATGCATGCTTTGCGACGCTTACCCGCCGTCGCTGCCCGGGCACCATTCAACCGAAAAGCACACGGACCCGTAAGACGGATGCTCCCCAACCGGGTTGCAAACGTTTGTTCAAGCCCCGGGAACGATGTGAGAACGCTTTTTAATTATGAATATTTCATTCCGTGTCCGGGTTGCTCAGCCCTTCCCGGTGTTGCTCACCCACTGCAGCATGAACCCAGACAAACGTTGGCAGGATGTGCGCACATTTCTGGAAGACACACACACATAGTGCGGCTGTGTGTATGTGTGTGCGCGAGAGAACGAGAGAGGGACCCTTGCGACGGTACGATGCTTTGCTTCAAAACCAACAGAACCGGGACCGGGACCGGGTCCGCGAAACCCTCGTCTCCCAGCGGAAATTTATAATGACTTACTTAGTACAAAGCACTGCTTCAACACGCTCAGGAATGGTATTTTTCCCACACTCCCTCCCCACAAGACCCCCCTCCCCCCTCCCTACTTTCCATTGCCGGTCGTTTCTTCTCGCTTGCAGCTTATGATGCAAAACATTGCTGCAAAACCGCGCTTTGATTCGATGTATATTCACAAATATACACTCTTGTTTTTTTTTGTTGTTGTTGTTGTTGCGCTGGACGAACCTTATCCATTCGCGGGTGGGTTGTCCACAAATCGCATCGACGGTTTTACTTGCCGCTTTCCCAGCGCTTTACGTGTTTTTCTTCGTTACAGTTCGTACGCTCCACAGCTTCCTGGCTAAAAGTTCGCTTACACCCGTGTGTATTCCATGTTTTTATTCACTCACTCTCACTCTCCCGCTTTCTCTCTCTCTCTCTCTCTCTCTCTCTTTTTTTTTCTCTCACTCGCTCTCTTCTCTTTTGCAGCACAGGTAGCAGCGTAAAATCCCCACAGCTGACGTGTTTGACTTTGTTTCAGCGGGACTTAAAGTAAACGTTGGCAGCAAAAGTTCCGTACCCTTCGCACGGTGAAAAACAGTGCAAAAGGTTGCGGGAGCCGGATCCGGGCCCAAAGTCCTTGTTCAATATTTGTGCACACTCGGACGAACAAACTCGGGTGCCCTCCCTCTCCTCTCCACCGTACACGAGCCTCGCGCAGGTTCACGCGCCGTTTCGTCCTTTTTGTATGAGTGTTTTCTTTCCTCTCTTTTTTGCTAGTTGCAGAGCGAAACCCAAGTGCTCGCCGGTGTAATGGGAACATATTGCACTTGGCTTGCAAAAAAACAACAAAAAAAATGCTGTTTGCATATTGTTTCATTTTGCTAGGTTGGAAGGAAATTCCAGCAAAAATGTTTCTTTATCATACCAAAGTTGTTGTTTATAAGTTCACAAGCTGGAAATGCAGTTAAAATAAATAAAGGTGTATTGTTATTGCGATAAGTATCAACAAAACAGGCACTCGGCTAGCGTTTTTCACTCAAACGTTCGCAGTATTATTTCCATCCTAATTGACTTTGGTATCACGAATATTGATTAATCTCAAGCCCTCCATCCGCCTAATTACCAGGATTGACTCTCCACTAGCGCACACACACACACACACACACACACACACACACACGTATAAAAGCAACTGATCTTTCCGTTCGTGTGCAAACAAATCGCAGCCGGCTGTGTTTTCATCGCCAACAATTTGGATGGCCCAAAAAGGCACGAAATAATTATTGATCTCGTTCGTTAAAAATCATACATTGTTCCGATCAGCCGGCAAACAGCAGCATATGATAATGACTCGGCATCGAAATCGGGTGTGCCACGCCCGTTTGTGTGACTTTAGTGGCATAAATACACACACGCACACATACCCGCGAATTCGGTAAGGATTTTAGGGGATTTGGTTTGCCGCTCATTTCCCATTAACCGCTCGATCAGTTTGCAATGTGTCCGCGACGTCCTCGTCACGCTACGCTCCGTGCCCTTTGGAATGGGCCAAATTGGTGTGATGTTTGGCTTCTAAACGCAATTTTCACACTAAACAATAAGTGCTAACAATTATTGTCATCGGCACGTCATCATAACGCCGGGCGAAGAGAGGGAGAGCGTCAAGAGTGGTTTGATTTGGCTCATCATTATCATTAACGTAGAATATTTGAAAATTTCATTCCCCCACCTCGCTGGATCTCGTCCACCGGACATGATACCGCTGGTCGAGTTAGCCGAAACATACCGGCGGCTTATTGGCTTTAATTGGACTCTCTGAAGTGGTGGTGTGTACAGGCCATTCCTGTCACCTACGTGGCGCGTGCGAGTTGATTAGCACAGCCACTGGCACAAAAACACATGAAAGGGATTGGCCCGTTTCCCGATGGCACCAATTTGTTCGAGTTCGGCTACGAGTTTGATTGCGAGATCACTCATTAGTGAATTCGGGTGGGTTTCATGTTTGGAATTAGCTTCCCAGCCACGCTGTTAATGACATTTTCCATTTGCGATCCGCGCGCACGCTCACGTGGAAACGTTTCTTTTCGGGGGTGGGGTAATTATTTGACTTTTTGCCTTCGGATGTGAACCGTGTTTTGCCATTCGGACCATCGGATGGGACCGCAAACATGCGTACGATTGAAATTTCTGTCTGTAATGGCGAATTGATGCAAATTAAAGCTTCTGCTAAAAACCCTCCAAAACGATTCCTTTATCACCTTCCGGCATCGGATCGGACGCCATCCGGAAGTGTCTGTATACCCTGACGAACCAGTATCTACCCATAAACTTCCCTCTCCTGCACTGCCCTCATCAACGGATATGGATTTAAACAATAAAACGCACGGCTTACGAACGATTCCAACACCCTTGGAAAGGTTGGGAAATGTCGATAAGAAACAGGTTTTTCCGGGGCCCACGGCACAGCCGACGTTTGCCGGAAGCGAAAAGGGTCCATTAAATAAATCATTGAATAATAAAATTATACACACGCTATAAATATGGCTGTTTGCGTCGAACGTTTATTCTCGTTATTTATAGTGGCCGCTACGGGTGACGCGTTGTGTGTCGCCTTCCGTCTCCTTCTGCACGCTATGGCAACCAAACCGGCAAGAAACGGCTTCCGTTTGTTTGACTGACTTTACTCTTTTCGTTGACAGATTTTACTGCCCCATCGGTGCCCACAGCGGGAAGAGTTATGCGAATAGAATAAATCGTTCGGTGATGCAATGTCACAAGAGTTTTTGTGCCTGTTTTGTTGAAGATGTTGACAAATTTTCTCAAACATCATCCGCAATCATGATCGAAAGAGAAAGAGGGGAGGAAGGGGAGGGGAAAAGCAGGTTAACAAACTCTGCCATTTTAAATGATAAATGAAATCGTTCCTTATGAATGTGAAACTCACACACTTCGATGATTCTTTTAATGTTATAAAGCTGTTTTTTTTCTTCCTGCATCTTCAAGCTTCATCCATCATGGTTTCTCAAATGAAAAATTAAGTCTTTATGTGAACCAACAGAAAGTAAAGAAAAACGGACGAACATAAATGAAAAAAGCAATAATAAACCGAGCAGAAAAAAAAACCGTCACGAAAGTATTGAACGATTCGCGCGCGGCGAAAATATAGCATGACGATGATAATTAATCGTAGAATTCAAATTAATTCAGCCGGAAGCCGGGATCTGGCCAAACGCTGGCCAGGACTAGCAAGACAATGCGTTCCGCGGCCGAACAATGTACAGCGGCAAGGATGGCAGGAAAAAAACATGAAAGAATGAAATGTTTGTTTCGCGGAAGAAACATCACAGAAAAGCAAGGGATGTTGTCCCGCGCACTATGCTTGATAAAGATCTTTTGCTTGGGGTTTTTGTTCTTTTGTAGGAAAAAAGGAAGCAAAAGAGAAAAAAAACACCCGGAATTGTCTTCGCTGTTCGTGAAAGCAACCCTCGCCATTCGTTACAATCAAACGCAGTAGAAATCGGACCGAAATGGGAAAGAAAACCCCTGCTAGACCGAAACTGTCCTTTCGCGGTGCGACAGAAATGACGAAACAAAAATGAATGGCCCAGGCTTTTGGTATTGTTTCGCTTTTTTTCCTACTGCCGCGTGTTAATTACTGAACATTTGCTTGGGCGCGATCTAAGCGCGTGTGGGCCGCTGCAGCATAAACCCCATGACCGTGGGTCACCGTGGGGACTTTGAAAAATGATGTCAACGAAAATGGGAGCCAATGTCCCAAAAAACGGTTTCCTTAAAAGCGTGGAAAAAGGAACCCCTCTCTGACGTGCAGATCATTTGCTGGCTGCGAAGTTCGTACGTATCTTGCTTTGGGAAGAATTTGAAAAGGGCACTTTTTTGTGGCAATGGTTGCTTTGATTGGTGAACATCATTCTCGGCACAAATTCAAACTGGATGGTTACATCAATTTGATTGACAAACGTGTGCTGGCATGCGTGTGCTAAAAATGTGCCCAATTTGTGCCCGTTTGTCATTAAAAACGCGGCTGCGAGCCATAATCGAATCACTTCAATTAATGTCTCCCAACATGCCCAATCTTCCACCAAAGTGCCGCGTTAATTGACATCCATTTCTGTTAATGAGCGCATCCGCAAGCGCGCTAGTTTCGGCGTTTAAAAATCAGACCGACAAGACGCACGGCGCGTCGTTTGTCTTGTAATTTCCACTCGCCGGAGATGTAATTGTGTTCCGCAACAATGCGAAAACACGATAATATATAGCATAGCTCATAAGTGTATGAGCGGCGGGGGGTGGGGGAGTAAAAAGGAATACCGGCATGTAAATTAAATATACCAGACATCCCATTCCTATGCGCGCTTTTCGTGCGTGTTCAAAGTTCAACGGTTCGTAAATCCAAAACGACAACCCTTTTGGGAACACAACCTGGCGCATCAGAGAAGATGCCGAGGAAAAACTTCACCTTCATCCTACTCCCTCTGCGCCACCAGACCTGCCCGCCTCTCAGCCTGCCGTGTCGCAAGAAACAAGCCGAAATTGTAACGAGATAATGCTCTTCTAACAACAACTTTTTCCCCCGGCGAATGTGTACCAGCCGCAGCCACCAAACCTGGCACATTACTTGGTCGTTCGTCGTCGTCCTCGTCGTCCGCGTCGTAACCCAAGAAACCACCCCGAAGGAATCCGGCATCGCACTCGCACCTTCATCCCACCGCAGGCGGAATAGGTGGGAACGTAGCTTAAGCGGGGTGGCAAGATTTTTGGGCAAACTTTTGCCACCGGCGCTCATCGTTGCGGTACGGGGCAGGTTTTATACACCGCAAAAAGGGACAGTGTTTGCCTTTGTTTTCGGTGCGCGATTTCCGCTCTTATCATTATTATGTTTTGCTCGTTTTGAAGCAATTATTCACACGCTCCTGCCCGGTTCTGAAGCAAGGGAGGGGGTGAATGATTTTATTTATATTTTGTACCGCTCGATTCCCAGGCTCCGAACGCTTCGGGAGGCGAGTGAGAGTTACGTACTTCCACTTCTAATTGCAAATGCTCATTCGGGTGCGTACTGTAATGAGCAGAAAAGGCTGCGTACATTTCTGCCATTGTCGCGATCAGTTTTTATTTGAAGTTTCAAACGGTATCGTCTAAGTGTGAGCGGGGAAGGAACAAACAAGTCAACCGTGATGTGTATAATAATATTTACTGGCTGCATTGCGTTGCTCGGGGCAACCAACCGAGCAACATTGCTGGCGCAAAGTGTGTCTCGCTAAACGAATCAATATGCCTGGATAATTTTGTCTCACTCGCGCTCTCTCTCTTTTCTCTCTCTCTCTCTCTCTCTCTCTCTCTCTCTCTCTCTCTCTCTCTCTCTCTCTCTCTTTCTCTCTCTGTCTCTATCGGCAAACAACATCTCGAAGGACGCCCGTGTGGATCGATAGCGGGCGCAGTAAACCAAACTAGAAAAAAACACACCTCGTTCGGTATAGATGGATCATGAAATCAGCGATTCGACACTGCTGCCGTTGCCTGTTTGGAACCCGTAATGGAACACCGTTGGAGCAACCAGCGCGCTGGAACCACTTGAAGCGCGAGCCTGCCTTCCACGGACTTCCAAGCTACATCAAGGACGCGCTCGTAATCAGACGCGTTTGTATGTTTTTTTGTGTGCTCCCTTCCCTCCCAACCCCACCGAGCCATTTGCATTTGCATAATGATTATTTTACACTTCGATCGTGACGAGAGGTTCTGGTGACGACGAGGCGATGAAAACAGCATGACTAAGGACATTGTGTTCGGTGCAGCTGGTCGCGTGGAAGTTGGGCGAGAGAACGAAAATAAATAAATGAAAATAGAAAAGAAATGGAAATAACCGGCGCGGAACTGGCGGGGAGTGGAATTGAGGGCTTTGTAAAACATAAGAAAGTTATTTTGTCCAAAGAACAGGTTGTTCGACACACACTTCCACAGGTTGTTGTTTTCCACCATCGCGAACCCGAACATCGCGGTTTATTTTCTGCCCCGCCTGCCGGAGGACTTCACGTTTGCGCCAACCGATTCGAGGACAAATTCAACAAGCCATAAAGAAACCCATTATCCATTCGATACGCCCTTTCCACACGCGCGCGAATTGCTTTCAATAATTGCTCACCAACACCATCACCACCACCATGCATTCATTGTCAGCACGGCGAATCGTCGAGCAGTTGGAACGATTCAAGAGGGCTCCTTTTTTATTTTTTGCAAACCTGCGACCCTTTTTTTATTTCGCGCATTCGAAAACAGTCATCCGAAGCAAGTTGTAAGAATTGTTTAACTTTGGTGCGTTCGGTGCGGGATACGCATGAAATGTTGCGCCAAGTAATTGAACAATTCGATTCGAAGTGCTTTCAGGTGTGTGCGTATGCGTGCCCACCGTGAACATCGTGCGCAAACTTTCTTTTGTGTCAGGTGCGCTCTTAATCCTGCATTTAGCCTGCTGGCAATTTGGAGCGAACGTCCTGAGTGCCCTTCAAACAGACAGTTGCCAATTTGGTGCGGTTTGCAGTGCCCGCACGCATAAACGGTCGCACGAAAGAAACTAAAAAAAAAAGAAGCAAAGATGCGTTCAATTACCGCACCTTTTGTGAAGGTGGAAAAAAGACCCGATCGATGGCCGGGCATCATCGGTACCCATGAACCCCGAAACGGTGGACCATAAATTCACACTTCTATTTGAAGAGGCCCGTGTTTTGGCACGTCACTTTCAGTCCGGTGACCTTCGTCCCACGGCATCGTGGGCGGGACACCGGTTTCGGTCGTCGATGTGTCAAACGGTGGTGAATTTATCTGACATCAGTTGAGACGAATGTCCGGCACCGACCCCCGGGCCCGGTACCGGGTTCTCGAAAAACTCCGATCGAGAAGGAAAACATGAAATGTCACCAACCACCGTACGCGACCGTATGTGGCCGGAAAAGTGGAAAATCGTGCCCGGCTTACCTAATGTCTGCCGGCGAAAGAAACCCCGAACGAAGGAGTAAAAACCATACCGTCACATGCCACCGTAGACCGACATAGGCCGAGATCGAACACCACGAGCATGACGAAGGAAAACTGCGTCGTGCGGATTGGGAAACACTCCCGTCGTGGGGATTCCTGCCGCCGAAACGAACCGGCTCGAAGGACGTCAATGAATGGACCCAGTGGACGCCGTTGTGATTCTAAATGCGCTCCAGGCAATTCAGGTTCTCGCGTGGATCCGTTGTGGGTGTGAGGGATGATTTATTTGTTGTGGTCGAAGGTTAGTTCGGTGGTGGGCTGCAACCGGTCCAGAAAGCAACATCCTCCTTCAAACCGAAGAAAGACCATCACGTTTACGAGATCGGGGTATTGTTTGAAACATTCTTCGATTGCTCGTCATTTCTTCTGGCTGTGAGTGTTTAGTGGGGATGTAAAGAAACAATACTCGCTGTAATCGAGCGCGACTCGATAGCTGATACTCGAGCATAACAATGTTAATCAAACGCATGCAATCAACCCATAGTTTCAAGCAAGTCACGCGGTTGATTTGCGATTTAGGTTGACCTTCCTCAATCTAAACCATCTCGCGCGTCTGTCATCGCTGGCTTAGGCGAAGCGTACGTATGTCTGTGAGTATGTGTTTTGATTGAAACGCCGCAGATAAACTTATCTCTCAAGACGAAGAGAGCGCACTCGGTACGCTACATTGTCCACGCGACACGGCATGGGGAATGCCTGGGAAGATTGTCACAAACGCGGTCGCCCTTGTCGACACGGTCGGAAGAATCGCTCTATCGTACGCGTTATGATAGCTAAGCGGAAGACGCTTGCGCTTTCGTGTGTGTATGTAAGCGTCTTTGCGTGACGATCAACGGCTGTGCGTCGGCGCAAACGATCATAATAACAGCTGATAAGTAGACGACACTGCGAATTAAACCACGCGGCGGGCGTCGCGCGCTCGTCGTTCCCTTTGTGCGCACGTGTATTGGTGTTTGCGCGCCATCGTACGAGAGTGCAAAGATTTATCAGGTGTTTTCTCTCGGTTAAATTGTTCGCGGACGGGGTGGGTGCGTATCTGGTCCGGTACGATTGTGATTAGTCCGTCCCGGCGACGACGGTAGCCGCCACGATGTCCAAGTCAACGGCTGAACGTGTCGAACTGGACGATTTGCTCGAAGAAGTCGGTCACTTTGGGCCGTTTCAACTGTGGCAGTGTGCGCTTCTGCTACTACCCGTCATTTTTACCGCATTCTCCAACCTGGGCTACGTCTTCATCGCCAGTGACCTTCACTACCGGTAAGTGACAGTGATGCGGTTCCAACCCGCGAAGAAACTTAAAATCTTCAAATCGAAACCATTTTTCCAGCTGCCAAGTGCCGGAGTGTGAGACGGGATCGGAATTAAATACATCATTCACGCCAGTGTGGTTGCGAGATGCGGTACCGTTTGTTGGAAAACCGGAAGAACCGTCAAAATGTGAGCGTTATCAACCGATAGCAGTGGCGAGTAGCGGCGACATGCTCACTTGTGATGAAAGCCGGTTCAATCGAAGCGTAATCGAACGCTGCTCTACGTTCGTTTACGCGGATCCCACCGAAAGGACCATTGTGAACGATGTATGGAGAATCCGATATAGCGATCGCACGAGAAACCCGGGAGACCGGTAGCTTCATTCATTCATTTGTTATTTAATTTCAGTTCAATCTGACGTGCGATGAAAACCGGTGGAAGGTTACGCTCGTCGGGACGGTGCACAGTATCGGGCAGTTCGTATCTCTCGCCCTATCCGGTATCATTTCCGATCGGTTCGGGCGCCGGTGGACGCTTCTGTTGTGTGTGGGTATCGGTGCGGTGCTCGCGATCATACGCTCGTTCGCCACCAGCTACGGCGCGTTCATAGCGCTCGAGTTTACCGAGGCAATGTTCGGTTCGACGAGCTATACGACCGCATTCATTCTTAGTCTCGAGCTGGTCGAACCCCGGCTGCGGGTCATCGTGAAGAGTGTGATACTGGTGGTGTATGCCGTGGCCGAGTCCATACTCGGTTTGCTCGCCATGACGTTCCGCGACTGGCGTACGCTTTCGATCGTACTGTTTGTGCCGGGCGTCGTATCGATTCCGCTACTCTACACCACGGTCGAAAGTGTCCGGTGGTTGCTTACCAAAGATCGACAATCGGATGTGGTAAACATACTGCACCGGGTGGCGAAAGCTAACGGACGGCCACTGCTGCCCGAGCGAACGCTCGACGAGTTCTACCTTCAGCAGAAGGCAAAACTCGAAGCGGAACGTGAAGAGGCAGGCGGTCAAGCCAACAAGTCCTTTCTGCGATTGGTTCGCGAAACGTGCCAACATCGGAGGCTGCTACTACGCATCGCCAACTGTGCCTTCTGTTGGTTCACAAACGCCATGGTGTACTACGGACTGACGCTCAACTCGGTTACGCTCGCCGGCGATAAGTACAGTAACTTTATCTTCATCACACTCGTCGAAATTCCACCCTCACTCGCCATCAACTGCATCCTGAATCGATTCGGACGCCGAAAAACGCAATGCGGTTCGCTGATACTGTCCGGACTCTTCTGTCTGCTGGCACTGACAGCTCTCAAAGGTATTTTGCCACTCGGAAAAATGCGTTCCAACGAGGCACGCTCATCAAAAAAGCTTCCATCCCGGGGTTTCGATTTCAGACATCGCCTGGGTGAACGTGAGCCTGTTTCTAATGAGCAAAATGGCCATCTCGCTGTCCTTCTCCACGATCTACATCTACACGGCGGAAATCTTCCCCACCAACCTGCGCCAAAGTTTCATCTCGTTCTGCTCGATGGTGGGCCGGTTCGGTTCCATGCTCGCGCCACAGATGCCGCTGCTACAGGCCCTCTGGACACCGCTGCCGATGGTGCTATTCGGAACGGTGGCCGTGCTGTCCGGCGTTTTGATCCTCGAGTTCCCGGAAACGACGGGCGTCACGCTGCCCAACACGCTCGAGGAAGCCATCGAGCTGCACAGCCGCCGGAAACGTTCGCCGGAGGAAACGGACAAAGGATCGTACGCTAGTACGGGGTGAGTAGAGCCGAAACTTACCTGAAAGAGAGAATAAAGGGAAAAAATGTTTAAGTAAATTTGTCAACCTCGAAATATTTGCCTGCAAAGCAAAGAGAAAACGAAGGGTCAATTAATGGCAGATAAGAATCGACACGCTGGAACAAATACGGCAGATAAATTTCGCCGTTCTGAACAATCTAATTTTTACCGAATTGAATCTTCCGTTCACTGTTCGCCAGTTCCGCTCGGCGCACCGCTGGCTAAATTACGCCACAAAACGAACTTCGTTGCGTTCGGTCGGTTCCAGTTTTTAGCGCACACAATCAGATTTCGAAAAGCGCCGCCTACTCCGGTGGCAAACAATCAACACGACCGAAACTTCGAAGCGCTTCCCAACTAGGAGGCTAGGTTTTTTTTGTTGAAATTTCCAGCACTGCCATGCGAGGTGCCTTTTTTGTTGCCAAGGAAACATTGGGATGCGTTTTCTGCTACCAGTTTCCAGTATTTGTGTGTAGAGTTTTTTGTTTTGGATGCTCCGGATCGAACGAACTCACGGTGAAATCCGAGAAAATTTGGGTCATCACTTCTGGGTCGATCAGTCCCAGATCTCCACTTTGATTCTTTCATCGAAGGGCAGTCCGCGTGGACGGATGGTGAAGGTGAAAAATGAATTTATTTCCCAAGGGTAGATAAAAAAACGAACAAACAAACCAGCGATGCCTACTGCAAACCACCACGTGAGTGTTTTCAACCAGAGCGTTTAAAGTCATCTTCTGCAAAGGCAGTTCTTGTTCTTGTGTGCGCTCGAGACGATGCTAGAATGAGACGTCGACAAAAACCAGAAAAATATCAGATTTGATGAAATAAACTAGAGAAAGTCAGCGATTTCACTCCACTGCCTACACTGTTCGTTGAACCGGCAAAAAAAAAAGACCCGCTCATTCTGTTGTCTCCCCGGTGGGAGTTTGCTGAAACTGTTGCCTCAAATGGCCTCAAAACGAAAGCAGTTTTGCAAAACCAAACGTTCGGATTTTTTTTGCTCCTCCCTAATCTTTTCTTCCGTGCACCAGCGGTACCAACTGTCGATGCCGTGGTGTTCCGGCAAACGAAAAAGGATTTCAGTATGATTATTCGTCCCCTTCCTGCGTGCTCTTTTCCAGAAACTGACAAAGGCCAGAAGCTCCTGGAAAAGTGGTTCCGAAAGATGGCAGACGGTTGGAAGGCAGGGAAAAAAACTGATTTATTGCTCAGGGGCTTAAGAGACCATTCGGCTTAACGGTTTAAACTCGATGGCTTTTGAAGCGTTCAAGACGGCCCGGCAACACACCCAGCCAGGGCCGGTGAAATTAGAGGGATGGGACATTAAAATAAGGAAAAGCGGGAAAGAAAGCAGCCCGACAGTTTGTCACCGGATTATTAGTTTCATTTTATCGTTTTCTTAAACTGCTCGTAAACTGCTTATCGCAATGTTTTCGGCCGTCAATCTGCCGTCTTTTAGCAGGAAGTGAAACCTAATGCTATGGATATTTTAAATTCAAACCAACCTCGCGTAATCCTTTAACGTATGGACTTCAACACATCCACCGATAGCGCGCTCGTATCATCAGCTTATTGTAGTTTATTGTCCACAATCCTATCGTCGAATAACTTTCCGAAGGCGGCTTTCCTTTCCGGGAAATCAATGTTTAACATTTTCCAGAACGCTTGCGGAGATCAACGAACAACAATAACGGTCGTTACGCCATTTTGCGATAAGAATAGCGAACGATTTGGCGAACGAACAAAATAAAAAAATAACGAGAACAACAACGATCAAACATCAGAACATACCGAAAGAATCAGAAGGATACAAGTGGGTACCCCAATACAACATACAAAAAAACAAAAAGAAGAACATAAATCCAACCTGAGCATAACAACTGGCCTTCACATCCTGTCAGCCACACAATGAGCTTCGCTGGGCTGAACTGGGTCGAGCTTTGGTCGAGTGGTCGCGCGTTTGCTTTTATTTGACAAACATTTGTACCGCGCCGTGTACAATGGCGAAATGAAAACTTCATGCCACCGGCAGCAAACTCATCCGGCTCGTGTCGTGTCGAACTCATCACACGGCTTTTGACCGTACTACTCGGTAGCCAGTGAACCGAATAAATATGGCAAGGTTTTCCAATTTTACGGCAAGTAAAAACAATGCCCGCAATCTGACCACCGTGCGCCGGAGCCTTTGGCCCGCACTCGGCTCGTCTGACTCTGGCGTGGCGTGAAAAATACTGCGCGTGTGGAAAAGTGCACCAAATAATAACAACACCAAAAAGGCACCGAGTGCCCAAACGTCCAAGTGGCCAAGCCACAGCAGGTAAACAAAATAATCACATATTTCACGGTTTATTTTTTGACCAATAAAAGCGACCGGCGCCACCTGATGGGAAAACACATCATCCATCCCGAACATCAACCTGTGCTGGACGAACACAGGCGAGCCAGGTTGCGAGCCGTTCTGGTTTGGTCCTGTTCCGAATGTTTAGATATTCCACGTCCGACTCTTGACCCGTTGCGGAACGCAGCAGCACTTGATTGGTGCATGCTGTTTTCTGGTGCTGTTGCTGTTGTTATTAATGATTCGCCTTCCTATCCGTACACGTGAACGTCCTGTTCGGGCGCTCTCTCATCGATGTGTTTCGGTGAATTTTGGTGAATTATTTGATTAAGATATTCGCTCCCGTCCCAGCTTCTGTCACCGGCGCCCAACTGCTTCCACACACACACACACACACACACACACACACACACGCACACGGAGCACGGAAAACTTTTGCCTCGAGATGGAAATGAAGCGGTCAGTCAGCGGCCGTCTTACCTTCCGACGGGCCATATCATTTTTTTATGTTTTCGTTTTGCCTTTTGGTTGAGTCCCTTTTTTAAGTACCGCTTCCCATTTGGCGTAACGCGTCGACCTTCGACCCACAAACGAATGTGTGCGGGGAGAGTTTGTTTGAGGTTCTTTTCGGGATTACAGCAAGCTTTGTACATTTTAGGCGGGTAATTGGGTTTTGCTTTTGGGGTATAAATGTCAACCGAGAGGAAGCGACCGAGCTGGAGATTATGTTTGGTGTTATTATTAAATTTTCATACGGTTGCTTGTGCAAATGTCAAAACTACGCCCGGGTAGTGACTTACACCCTCGATTCTTCGCTACAGCTTATGCAATGGGCATAAAGTATGACACACATCGCACATGAATCTCGCCCAGATTACCGAGCTTTACAGTGTTATACTGCAACAACAAAAACACCGACGAGAAAGCCATCATTATCAACCAACTGGTCCTTTTCCCGGTTCGTTCTCTTGACAGCCCAAATAAAATGTGTGTCCACGAGGAGCCATCGCAGCACATCGTCCGCAGACTGCTCTTATGGAGGTGTGGCGGCTTACGGTGTGGCGTTAAGTATACTCTCGATGGACGTGATTCCGAAACCCTCCTCGTGAAGAGCTGTCAGCTACAGCCACTAGTCTGGGCGCTGGATTCCCAGACCCACACACAGCACCCGAAACCCTTTTTTTTGCCATTGCCACTAATTCAGTTTCATCTGCAACCGGTTCAATCTCGCACAGAAACCGACGGTGAGGAAAAGTTTACCACCCGCTGCGCTCCACTGTGTCTCTCCGTTCGTTGCTCACGGGAGTGTTTCCTTTGCGTCTAGAAGACATCGAAGACAGACAGACCAGTGGGCACTAGACACACCACCAGGAATAATGAAACGGATGATTAAAATAAGGACTGATAATAACAATAGTAACGAAATTATTAAACGTCCTTCTCCACCAACCCAAACGCCAAATCATTCATCCGTACCACCATCCGCACTAGTACTGCTTCAATCTGGTCCTTGACCATACTCGACGCCAAGTTGGCCTTCTAGCAGGTTGGGTTGAATACGCGGAAAGGAAGTGCCTCTCTAAGCGTATTTCTACGGGAGTACGATTCCCTGCAAAGATCCAAAGAGCGATGCTGATGTTTATGTTGAAATTCGCTCTTTCGCTCGCTCCACCCGAAG
>JXWZ01001818.1:0-21221 GCA_000956215.1 Anopheles farauti No. 4 | reverse complement strand
ACACCTGCTCACTCTATCTCTTTTCCCCGCAGCAATATTTACAATGGGCTGGAGCTGGTCTCCCGCGTGAGCTGATCTAAAGGAGATGAGGACATACGAACAAGCTGCCCGTTGGTACCAGCAAAAGAGGGAGTGAGAGAGAGAGAGAAACAAGAAGGAGACAGAGAGCGCACCAGAATCGCATCAGTTCGTGGTGGGCGAATGATGGCAACGGCGTGCGGCGGTCGTCAGGAAGAGGAATAAAACTCCCCAGCCGTAACGAACAAACGACAGCTCTCCCCCACCAAACCTCCCCCCCCCCCCCTCTCCACCCTCCCCTTCGTGTGCGACTCCGTGGGTCTGAAGGAAGGACGCACCACCACCCCTAGCAAACGCGCGCGTATGTGTGTTTGACGGTTATTTTCCATTTTTAAACCGATTGTTTCTAAAGGGTTGAAATCGTGTGCGAGAGTCGAACAGGGATGGCCGGTTCGAACTAAAAAAAAAAAAAGAAAAGATTGAACGAGGGTGCGAGCAGGATTCGCGAAACAAAGCAGGGCGGCAAACCCCGCACTCCCCCTCCCCCCCTCTTCCCCCCGCGCATCGTCCGCATACATATGACTCTGCTCTTCAAATTTCCGTAGTTCCGACGTGCGCCGTCTCGTTTCGGTGCATTGGGGGAGAAAGGGCTTCTTGTTTTCTTTGCTCCACAGCAGCAGCAGCAGCAGAAGCAGCAGTCGAGTAGGTACAGGAGCGTAGAATCTTATTGATTGGTTACCACGGTAACGGGCCGGGACCACCACAGAAAGTCCGATACCTGGCTCCCTGAAACGATGGATGATTTTTCAGTCTCGCACGTGTGTCGTGTGTCTGATGTCCACACCCGTACACATTCCCCGACGCCATTTCCATCAATGTGTTTTTGTTCCAAAGATCCTAGGTTTTATATGAAGGTCTTCTAGAGCTTAGCCGTTTTGGAGACTACTCCTACTTAGACTCTTTAACAACCGGGTAAGAGAGGCATAGATGTTTGTACACTTTCGGTCCTCGGATATCTTGACATGAAGTATCTTCCACAAGCATCCCCAAAAACCTTTTTTTTTTGTTTCGATACGCAGCAGAGTGAGTCACCGACTCTCGGAGTTTGGAGGATACGAGCGCGCGCGCGCTGGTGCCTACAGACCTTGGCGTCGCGTACTCCGTTCCGAGCTCAACGATGCACCGCGCACAGTCGCCTCCCCCACTTTCGTCACACATCGCGAGACGCAGCCGCCTTCGCGCGCTTCCTTCCTTTCGTCACTGGCGGCGGCAAACGGCCCCCGGCGCTTCCTGCGAAAGGCGGAAAGTCGACACCCGAGCGATTCCTGCGAAGGACGCGGAGACGAGAGCAGCGAAGATGCGCCCGGTGACCAAGCCGTCCAAGGTGGTCCATTTTCTCTCGCAGCCATCTGCGCGCCGACGAACGGCTATCTCGAAAGCCTTGAAACATTGCGCTCTTCCGTAATCGGAAAAAAAAACCTAGTCGTCAACGGAACGGTACGAGCGTGGGCCGCGTGGAAGGAGTATAAGACCAGAGCACAAAGAGCACCATGCTGCACGCTTTTCGTGTTCCTGTCGATCCGTGCCAGTCAGCCAGTTAGTTCCGGAGCGGGGGAGAGGGGACATCGCGTTCAGAAAAAAAAAAAGCAAAACAAGATTATGGAAGACACACAAAAAAGGAACAAACCCTGCTGTCCTCTGGGAGGAGAAAGCTCGCGTCCTCTCGCATATGTCCCCGGCCGATGGTCCGGTCCCTAATCAAATTATGTGATTAGTTCTCCCATCCCGCATCCTGCCATCCTCTTTTGTCGCCTGAGCGGAGCAAGATGAGAACTGCTGCCAGCGACGACAGTATTGATTTTCGACATGTCTTCTTCGTCCAATTAAGGACAATGGACAGCAGGAGCAAGCCCCGCAAACAAGCGCGCAAAAAAAATCAAGTAAAATGGAATCGCACTCGAGGCACGGTTTTTTAGCGGAACGGCGCCATTTTCAAACATTCACATTAGCTTCGTGTGCAGTGTTGCCATCCGAGTGTCGTGGGACAGATGTTTGAAAAGACGTGCCGTACGACCAACCAAACTCCAACTGCTCCTGGGAGCTAGGGGCAGCAAAATACATACCAGTTGTTTCGTAACCGCTGGCTCTTCTTCCCCTCCCCGTGCGGACGGCGAAATGAGAAAACATAAGAACAAACACATGTGTTTGTGTGGAGTGGTGGAGGTGGCCGGGAGAGAGAGAGAGAGAGAGAGAGAGACGTGACTGCCTCGGTCGATAGATCATCAAATCTGCCCTCTTTATTTATTCTGCCCCCTGAATCTGATATTCCCAATCCCCTGTTCGCTGTGTACGCGTGTGTCGGTGTGAGTTGTCCAAATGAAGCCCAACGATTCTTCCCCAGACCGCTGGCCGCTTGGGGGGAGATGTAATAGCCTGCAGGGATGTTTCAGGATTTGGCGTCCTCCGTCGCTGTGCGAGAGTCGATCGATATAACTCTCTGCACGCGCACGTTTGTGTGTATATATATATACATATATGTGTGTGTGTGTGTGTTTGTGTGGTTGGAAAGGGTGGGTAACTGTTTGCGTGGGGGGATTTTCCCGGGATATAACTTCCTATTGACGCTCCCACGCGATCCCAACAAATTATATCCCTTTTCGAGAGGGAGAGGAGCACCCCGCTCCGGTGTTTATCTGCTGCTGCCACGGGCTGACTGGCGGCAGGTGAGTCAACAAAACAAGATGGCGCACAGACGCGCATGTTCGGAACGCACACGCATACAGTTATCGTTTGGAAATTCGCAAGGGCAGCACGTTATTGAAATACAGCGAGGGTGTGTATTCCGGACGCAGAGATCGTCGTCCATGATTGCCGGAGACGATGGCGTCCTTCCATTTCCGGGTGAGTCACGGGGGCTTGTTGGCCGCCGTTTTAAGTCTTCCCTCGTACTCACCGCACCTGCTTGCTTTGTAAGACACCGCACAATAGCCCGAAATAAACCTACCCACACGCTGCTGCATTTTAATCCTTCGTGGTGGTTCCCAACTTTAGATGAAAGCGACACGGGCCGCGCTGGAAGAGAACAACACGGTATGGCTGCGGGAGTTGGGTATCGATTTCGAAACTCACGAACTTGACCCAAAAGGGGACGGCTCGGAGTAGTGGGGGGGAAGGGGACACCTACTCTACCGCTCTTCGGGAGGGAGAGAAGCTCGACACGTTGCCAGGCAGCGGGCGTTCACAAATAATGGCTGCCGCAGGATGTCCGGATGTCTTCGGCCTAGCTACGAATGCACGAAACAAAGCGGGAAACAAAGAGCAAACGAGCGAACGAGAGAAGGGAAGCGAGTGCTGCCGAATGACAGAACGGGCAGGATAGATGGGAGTACTACAAAAGGAGATAATGGATCTGCCACGGAGCACGGAGCAGCTCTTTCCCGCGCGCGCGCCTGCTTCCTACGCCCTTCAGATACTCCAAGCGAGTCCCTCCCCTGCTTCTCGGAGACTTAAAACGCCATACGCCACAGAAAGACCATCCTCCTTCGATATTCCATTTCGAACCCCTCGCACAGACGTTCCGGACTCCTTGGTGATGGGCCGTGTTGATGTTTGGGGTTTGTTACGGGAGGCTTTACCGTTTTCCCTCACTCGACGCGCCAACGAACAGTTCTAGCTAGCAAAGAGATAAGAATGCCCTACCGTAGAAGAGAAAAAAAAAACGACAAAAAAAACGCCCAAAATCGATCTCTCGGTTGCCATTAGACATTGTGAAGAATTTTTGGTACGCACGCTACAACAACGACAGCAGAAGCGCCACGCTTGGCTTTTAAGCTAATGAAATTACGAAAGTGATTGAAAAAGCACGCACACACACACACATCCATTGCAAAAGGATCAACTTGAGAGGAACTGATTGGAGCCTCGTTAGGAAAGAGCCGCCGTGCTTTTCCTGTGATGAGCGCTCCCGTCTTTCCACAGGAAAGAAAAAACTCCAGGCTCGAAGTGCGCAGGTCATTAAAGAAGAGCACATCCACATCATCGTTGGTCTCGCAATCCCGTGGTACGAGCAAAAAAAAAAAAACAAAAAAACAACATGCATCCGAACGCCGTGGATCGATACGGGAAGAAAATGGGAAAACGCGACGTTAAAGCTGGCACCATCGCATCACTCCCGGGAAGGGGGTGGAAAAATACGCAGAAATGAAAGGAATAAATATCCCACCCGGTGGCGAACCCTGCCCTGCCGTAGGAATGAAAAAAATGGCGCAGCTCGGGCTGCTGTCGCGGCCATCTTTATCTCACTCGCTCTAGCGCTCGCCCGCGTGCGGACAAGAGCACACATCCTGCGCTGAGATTGGCTCATCTGAGAACCTCTCGGCCATCCCCTCGCACACGCCCGTGTACGCTATTGATTACTTCGTGCGGGTAGGGGTAGTGCTTCAGAGAGGATGTGTTTTCGTCGGAATCGGTCGCCATAGCGCATCGGGCCATCTGTCCGATCTGGAGGAGTAAAGCGCTCAGATTTTCCATCTCTCTTTGTTTTTCTTTTTTTTTACCGAATCAGCACCATAGGCCGCATCCTAGTTGGATAGCTTGGAAGAAAGGCCCGGCGGCAACAGCAGCCAAGCACCAGCGGGGCTTCTGTAACGCAATTGGCGCTTGGAAAGAAAATGGCGGCGGGCTAACAAGAGCAGGTACTCTTCCCGTGATGTTGCGGCTGCTTTGCGGCGCTTGACGAAAAGACGACGGCATTATGTCATTTGCGTTAGGCACCTTTCGACGGTCGCGTTAAATGAGCACCGTACGAACAATATGAAAATCGTGCCCCCGCGACAACTCCCCCGCCGAACTACCACCCTTCGCATCATCTCGCACACGCCGGTAAACAAATGTGACGACGATTATCACATGAAAATTTCGTCGCCACCACCAGGCGAAGGTGTAACGATGCGCGAACTCCAACGCGTGGCAATGCCCGGAGGGAAACGCAACGGGAAGGGCAAGCGAATTGACGTACGAGGGGGTTACTTTTTTGTTTTCTACTTCTATTAACATCACGCGCGCGCGGCAAATCGTCATACCCAGCCTGCACGACTCGCGTCCCCCGCGAGATGATGACATTTGCAAGCCTTTTACTGCTCCGCCCGGAGCAGTGTTTTGCTATGTCTTTTTTATTTTATTTTGCCCTCGATTCTAATGTTCTTATTTTAGACGTTGATTGGGTTTTGTAAACATGTAGCAATTTTATCGACAACATATTTCATTCTTATGCTGGATTCAATTTTATCTCTAAACATCAAGTTTGGGTGAAAAAAGTGCCGAATAACTATGGAGCAAAATAATTCTAGCTGTCAATAAATTTGGACAAACATGGCAGCTTTATTTACATTTGATGAAAGTGAATTGTTTTCCAACATTTCTGTACTATAAAATTGTATGCTTTTAATTGTATTGTATATACGTAAATTTGACTATTTATCATCGCGAAACACACACATTTGTATTATTCTCACACGTCCAACGTTTGTTTTCGCTTCATCTCGCCACACCGCAGATCTGCACCTGTCAAAAGATGCGCTGCTGCTAATGGTTTGTTGGGCCACTCAAGTTCGTCCGGGAGCGGGCAAGGCAAAAAAACGGACTGTGTGGGACAGGTGTAAGGGCGCATGTCAAAGGATAGCACGAGATCGCTACGCGATCGGATCGGATAAGATGTATTGGTGGCGTCACAACCCTCGAAAACCGGGCCCTTCGAACAACGAATGGTCTTTGTTTGTGCGGGGAGAACAGAACCAGCGAGATCGAGAAGGTCCAATTAACTTCGTTCGTACGAGAAGCAACAGGGATAACAAACGAATCTTCCCGCGCAGCATGGAACATCCCCTACAGCAGCAGCAGGTGAACCTGAACGGAGAAGACCCCAGAGGAGCAGCTCTAGCGAAGTCGCCGTTGCGCATTGAACAAAGAGTGTAAAAAAAAAACAAAATTTTGTATGAAACCGGCAACGAAATTGTCTTGAACAGCAGCAGAAGATCAATTCGCTCTTACACCTTTTCTCTTCCCGCCTTCCCGCGACCTGTGTGTGTATGTGTGTGTGTGTGTCATATACTACAGCCAGAGCAAAAACCCTTCGTCTGACGATGGAAGATTCACCTCTTGAATGCGTTAATTTTCCAACGGCCAGCAGCCAACCGTGTCGCCGGCTTCTTTTCTTCGCCCGTGCTTGTTCTCCGCCGCCCGAGAATGAAGATCACAAGAATCGCTCTTAAATGGTCGCTGCTTGTGAGTGTGTGCGTGTGTGTGTATGTGTGTGTGTGTGCGGAGCAAAGTATCGTCTGATGATCTTCTCTTGGGGGGGCACATGATTATTGTTCCCCCATTTGCTTCCTCTGCTTCCAGCTGCTGTTCGTGCCCGGGCGAGATCTCCGTCTATTCCTGCATTTTTATTCCTGCATTTTAACGTCTTCTCCCGTTGGGGTCGTGGGGAAGCGAACAAAGACGAGTCCATCTCGTATCTTGTCGCGTTTGCCCTCCGCCGCCGCTAGCTCCTCGATCCTGTTGATACGGTAGATAGGTGACGAGGCAGGTAGGTGGGTGACGGATCCACCGAGAAGCAACCGGATGAGTTCTCGCCAAAAAACCTGCGAGATGAACAGCACGGCCGCGTGTGTGCTTGTGTGTGACGCGATGATGATAAGTGGATCAAGCGCTCTTAAGGGAAAGGAAGCATCCACCGAGACCGCCAAAGTCACACACACACACACACATGCCCATACGGACGAGAAGTAAAAGACGGACCAACGGAAAACCCAGTCAACCGGAGTGAGCGAACGTGTGTTGTGTGTGCACGTTTCGTCGCTTGGCTGTGCCTTGCCGTCCTCCCCGCTGCGTCTGTCAAGTTTCCAGACGGAGAAGGAGAAGAAAAGCCAGCCCAAAATCGATCGCCCTCCACATCAGCAGGGACGTGACGGGAATTGCGAAACGGAAAACTTGACTCCCCCGCCTTGGAAGCAGCAGAAGATCCAAAAGAACATCCCAGCAGAGTGAGAGGAGACGAATCCGTACACTGACCTCCCGATGCTTGGAGCCCAAGATTCTCGGTCAGTGTCCTCTTCTAGTCCTTAGATTTCAACGCATTCGCTTCTGTTTAGAAACATTTTTTGTTTTTAATCATACGTTGGTTTTCTGACTGAGTGTTTATTTCATAGTTGGCTCGTTTGGACAACTTTCACACTCATCCAGAAGTCAAGAAGTCATCTCATCCAGAAGTCACACTCATCCAGAAGTCAAAAACAGTTTAAATCTGTTTTCTTAACGAAAATTCTTTATCGTGACCACAAAATGACACATAATTAGGTATCGTTTGTTTGTGAATAAACGTTTTTTTTTTACTGCGTTTTGTGAGAAATTTACAGGCAAAGGCATAAATTCGATATATCAGTAAAACACTTGGTTATAGTCGGCGTCTTCCCAAAAGTATTGATGGCTCCCAAAGCCATCGCCATTCCATCTGCCAACTTCAATACCCGCGCTCGCAGTGTTTTCATTTTCCACGCGCATTTTCCGCACGCACGTACCGGGCCTGCCGGGACGGTAGCAGTTTCGGTTTCGTTTTTGCATTTTCAGTTTCATTTTCACGCGCCCGTGCGCGTTTTCAGTTTCATTCTCGCGGTTCCACACGGCCGGCGGGTTTATTTTCTCCGATGGCAATACCAGGCCCAGGAGGCCCGTGCTGTAAAAGTGTGCCTCTGTCCTCCGCACACCGTCTTTGCTCCTTTTGCTTTTTATTTTCCACCTGAACGATCATAGTACCAACACTCGTGCCACACAGCCGGGTGCGCGCCTTTGTGGAGTGAAGAAAACGCGGCAACGTTTTTTTGTTTTTGCTCTCTATTTCTTTTTCTTTTTTTAGCAAGGAGAAGATGTAAACAGACGGTGGAGGAACGAAGCGAGATGAGATGAGGTTGAGCGCGCCAAACGGACAGCAATAATGTAAAGGCCACACCGCACACCGCAATTACACATTCGCCGACCCCTTGGAAGATCTTCGACGTCGTGCAGGCGTCGTCCCCTTGCGCAGCAAACGCCTCATGAGAGAATAATCTTCGAACGTCGAGCATGTGGCGCATGTGGCCGGAGGTTCGGTACACACGCGGGAGAACGTGCCCTTTTAGTTGTCCCGTTCTTGAAAGGAGCTTCTCTGATGGTTCCACCGGTTCTCGCGCTGCGAAACCCACTGGACCGTGGATGAGTCTGTTTGTGTGAAGATAGGATCGAAATGCGGAGGGAAGGGATGTGGCCCCAAGTGATCATGCCGGCTGCGATATAAACAACGCGGTGGGTTTACACAACGTGAAGTCACGATCGGCTCGTAGAAGCTCATCCGTTACTTCCTGGACCATACGTTGGAAAAGGACACTAAAGTTTTCTCCCAAAAAAAAAAAACTCCAACTCCAAGGTTACCAAAAGACGGTTACTGATCTGCCGTGGTGCACATACCACAGACACCACCAGAAGATCTTTCACCGACACTGCGTATCGTTCCTTGCGCCCTGAACGTAAAACCCACCGGAGTGGAAAGATGTTGTGAAATGTGAAAAAGAACATGTACGCGCGCGCGTACAGAAGACACAGACGGTGGCGATAAGCAGCAGACTAGAAGAAAATGGGGGAGAGGACCATCAACCACACACACACACACACACACACGGGTAACATAAAAAAGGAGACCTTCTCCCCTTCGCGCCCCCTCGCAAAGCTCACCAGCACACCAACGGCGATGCCGCGGCCATCATCCTGATGGGAAGGCCCGGGAGAGGAGAAATAAAATAAATTTCCATCATTATTATTAATCACCCGCTTTACGCATCGCGGGAGCGCAGAGCCGTTGAACGAATACAGAGACAGCAGGCGCACGAACACGAACGCCACACCGGAGGGAATGTTTCTTTGTCAGTTAGCGTTTCTTTTTTTTTTCGAATGCGTTCCTCCAGCGCCTCTCCCGGGCATGGCGTTCTTCCAACGTTTCCAAAGATCCATCTCGAGTGAGGTAACAACAAACAAAAAACAAGGTAGAAGAGAAGGACAAGCGTCATCTTTGCCACCTGGGGAACGAACGAGTTGCTTGCGTTCGTTCTCTTTCCCACACGCCGGAGGAGCGCTTTCAGCGGCGACCAAAATACTAACATGGCGGCAGAGCAGAACTTTTGCGTCACAAATCATACAGGAACGCAGTTTGCATAATGCGCGCTAATATACGGGTGATGGTCGATAGATGCGCGGTTGGGGAACCGAAGTTTGACACATTTCTGCAAATCTCTCGCTATGCTGACGCGATGCCGCAGCAACTCCTATTTCCTGGAAGCGCTGCGCGTATTATGGAGCAGGCCTCTAACTTGGCCCGACCAGCTTGACATCACGACTCGGGGACGAACGGGGACGTCGGGCGGGGGCGGGGAAGAAAGCAGCACCAGTACGTCCGCGCTGGAATGGTGAGGAGAAAATACGCCAACGTTCACACTTCTCCTGAAGTCGACGTCAGGAAGCAGCTCCGCCGCTTTCGTAAGCTTTTTATCGAGGAAAGGGGGAAACGTGATCGCACATTACAATATCGCACCGCACACCAACCCCACCCACGAGCGATATACAATGCGGATGAGGAAGACGCAACGGGTCTCCCCGCCCTTCCTTCGCCGTGCTCCGTGCCATACGAAACCGGTGACGATAGAGTCGAGATAGACGCAGGTGATGAGTTAATTCGACGACGCTTCAATAATGTCTTTCCCATTTCTACCACTAACTTCACCTGCACGAACGAGCGAGAGAGAGTGAGAGATTGCCCCGAAATGGTCTGTATGCGTGAGTCTGAAATATGTCAGTCCTCTTTAGATTTCCTTACACCCAGCGACCACGGTGCCCATCACCACCAGCAGGAAATCAATTCGTTAGGAGCGCTTTCAACCACGCACAAAGATGATGTTATTATGCACAGAGCCCGACTGATCGAACGAGACTCTCTCTCTCTCTCTCTCTCTCTCTCTCTCCGTCCTCCACCCTGCCAAACCCGGCAGTATCGGTGATCGTCCGGCCAAAGCGGAGGCTACGATTCGATTTGTTTCTTTCCTTTCTTTTCGTTTCTGTTTTTTTTTTTATGGCTTTTCGCACCATGCCCCAACGACACACCAACCATTGTGCCCGTTTGGTTTAATCCGAACCCAGGGCCGGGCAGGCAGGGCAGCTCAAGCGTCCGAACAAATCACGATCACGCGCGGACTCCTCCGGACGATGAAGAACGGTAGCGACAACCACAAGCACCCGCTTCCGTTGCTGCCCGGAGCACGGGATGTTGGGGGCTGGAAGATGAGGTTGGGAACATCAATCAGGGTTCAGCTCGTTCGGAGAGCATTCCTCCGTTGGTTTCCAAACCGCGAACAACGGGCAACAAAGTGGAAATGGACGAAGATTGGAACTAAGAACGTGGCGCAGCACACCAGAAGGAGGCGTTGGCGTCCTGTAACCTGTCTTAGCGTAAGACGAATCTCATTGGACCATCGCTGGAACCAATCTTTTGGCTTAACGCACCCAGAAGTTAAGGGATCCAGTTTCCAGTTTCAGTTTCAGAGGAGGTCTCTGGAGGATCCCTTGAGTTATTAAATGGAGCTACATAAAAGATATCGGACTTCTCGTTTGCCGATGGTAAACCCCATTGCAAACAAGCGCTTCTATTTTCCCGTGCAAAAGAATCTTCGGGTTGCGTACTCCGTACTGACAGCTGTCAAACATTTGAAAGATTGTTTCGCCCGAGTAAGCAACACAATAGCGCAATCGAAACCAAATGGCGGTTGCGGCGTGACGGCGTACGGAGGATGCTAACATTTGCATGATTTCACGTTCGCTCGAAAGCAGCTGAACTACGTGTTCGAAGACGGAAAAGACGCCATTCTCCACCGTCGACGTATCTCATCAAATACAGCACACGTCGTGCCGCAGCCGGATCGTATCGATCGATTTGTCTTCTTTCTCTCTGCTGCTGCTTCCATCACCATCATCATCATTGATTACATACGAGAGACACGCGGTCAGTAATTGCGTTTACATCTTCCTTTCGAGCGTTGGTGGGCTGGAAGGGGCCACCGGGCGGGTGTTCGGTAGAAAATAAATGTCACGCAAAGTTGTCAATCGTGAAGAACGTGACCGCCGTTCCCCGCTCCCTCGCAGGAAAGCGCTGGGGTGGGGGGGTTAGCGCAGTTGCACCGTCTTCCTCGCGTAATCTCCACGCTTCCGTCCCACCCACACAACTGATACAGCTACGGTCAAACACCAATAAAAAAACCGGAGAAAAGATGGCTTCGATTTCCTGTCGCAGGCAAATGAAAGCTGAAGCGCTATGTAGCAGGATGCGCTGCTTAAGCGCTGCTTAGCGCTAGCTTCATCATCGGGCCTATTACCACACTCGGGCACAAATAGAGACTCTAATCAAACGGAAAAGCAATTCGTATTAAGAGCACTTCGTTGGCGTCTAGTCTAGTCATATTGATTGCAACTGAGAGCAAAACTTATGTATTTAGTAGAGTAAGTTTTACGATCGAGGATATAGAGTGTTGAAAATTGCTTTTGAAATGAGAGTCTTATATCTAAGGCTCGCTCTGTTTCGATTGTACGAAGTCGGTGTTATCGGTTTCCTAGTTCGTAGTCGTTCCCCGAAACAGTTTTTCGCCGCAGAGTACGTAAAGACCTTGGGATTTATTGGTGTGTCTTCGTCGCGGGAGCGTTCGCGTTGGCCCATTCGCAAGATCGGCTTGCGAGAGAATTAGTGAGCAACAACAAAAAAAAATAAAAAATCACGTATGCAACGAAGCAAGCAAGCAAGCTACGAAAAGCTCGAAACGCGAACATTCACTTCCCAAATCCAATAAGCGTAATAAGGTCTCTGCCCCAGTGTTCGGCCTCGGCGTTGGTCTGGTCGCCTACGGCAATGCCGAACGATGGCACTGGTTTCCTCAGGGAAATTCCAAGAGATCTGCGTCGTCATCGAAATATCGATCTACTAGCCCTCCTTTCCCCCCCTTCTTATCTTCCTCTTTGCGTGTCTTGCGAGAAAACGTGTACAGAAGACTAGAGAGCATTGAGTTCTACCGGTTGCCTGATTATTCGAACCTGTCATTGCTCTCCGAAGCCCCAAGCAACACCCACACAAGCACACATCCGCCGTTCTGCGCGAAATTGCGCGCCGCCAGCCAGCAACTAAAAGGACGCCATCATGGGCTGCGAAATGTTGTGGGTGTGGGTGCAGCGTCCAATCGAAAGATGGTGGTGGTGGTGGTGTTGGGCTTCCTACAACCTCTCCCCCCCCCTGCTCCAGACCCCTTCTACAAAAAAAAAGACGAGAAAGGAGCCCACGTTCATCTCGTCTCGTATGAACCAATACCAACAACGGGCGCAGGTGCCAGTGTGCGAGAGGGAGAAGGGTGCACTAACACACACCTGTCAGCCTCTTAGTGCTCCTACTGCCGCCTAGTTACGTATACTTCCGCTCTACCATATACTACATCAACCTGTCCCTCGCCCTCACCCAACCATTTTGCGTCGTATGTCCTTGCGCGCACGCTCCAACAAAGACCTCCGTCGCCAGCGAGTTGGCCAAAACGGGGCATATAGCACACGGTACAGCAAAAAGTCGTATCCCACCATTTCCATCCTCGCGTCTTCCGTGAGTCCGTCAGGTAACAAGCTGCTTTGCTAGCAAAAGTTCAAAGATGCCGTCCATATACGCTTGTAGTAAAACTAGTTGTTAGGTTAGACGGCGATTTCAGAAACCCCACAACAATAACCGAGACGAAATATCTAAAGCGGAAGATGAAGAACACCACTGCTTCTGCTGGGCAGGTGTTGCGGGGAATTGTTGGAAAAAGCCTACCGATATCGCACGAGAAGCCCCACGCGAGAGTTTAGATACTCTTCGCCAACACAACCTAACGTATGAAGAACGTCACCCACGCTGAATAGACGATGAGCGAAGGAGGTACAGAAAGAGAGAGAGAGAGAAAGAGAGAGACAGTGCTCCGAAGCGCATCTGACACATCGGAAAATCTTGAAGCCTGCTTCGGGACAATAATAGCACATACCCCACAAAGGCACACACATCCGCACGATGATTCCGCGCGTCGTCTGTAGGGTTTCCTCCTCCAACAGCCTAGGTCCAGCGGTGTCGCAACCATAAAAATACATCTCCAAAGCCCACCGGCACTTGCCTTCTCACTCTTTTGCCGTGTTTCGGGACGGGCATTCTGCGCATATTCCGCACCAAATAAGAACACATCCACAAAATGGGAACAATGTTCCGCGGGGGTCTGAAAATCCCGAACAGAAGCAGTATCTATGGCTGTATCCTTGGCGGAACCACCTACTCTAAGTGGGAATCAGTTTTCACATTAAAAGGAGATGAAGACCGTGGAATAGGCTTTAGTAGCCTCAACTATTTTTATCCGGTAATGCAAATTTTAGTTGCATCAGCTATATCAAGATCATCCTGTATCTGGAGTCTATCAACGCCCCGCCATTAGAGAGGATCCAAAATAAAAATTCAAGTGGAGGTTGGAGGTCGCGTTCAGTCGTCTTGCTCTCTGTCTCTCTCTTTATATTTATCTATCTCTTTCTAATTTTTTAATTCTCTCTCTCTCTATTTCTATCTCTCTCATTTATCTTTCTCTCACTCGTGGTAAGGTAAATATAGTCCTCTCTTCGCTAATCGTTAGTTGGAGATATTTGCGGGAGCAAGGTAACCAATCTTGTTGATGGTGTGGGTACATCGGGGATTTCTCTTATCACACTCTTCTTCGTGTAGCTCCCGTTCGCTACTGCTGAAATACTTTGAACAGCAAAAATCAAATCAAGACCCACATAACACGCTTATAAAGCTTGCATATTTTAATAGCAAACGTTTGTAATATCGTTACTTCCACGCACGATGAACTAGAGGATATAGTTAGAAGGATTAAGATTTTGTTTTTTAACAATTAAAACTAACATGAAATGTTTTCTACGTCGCAAAATTGCAAGCTCAGATTAAAGAGGTATTCGACACAAGTCGGATAGTATGATGAATAGCAAGTCCACCTACCTTAATGCGACCGTAACATCACCAGATCTGCTTCAGTATAATAGATATTTACACACACGCACACACTGACGCAAAGTAAAACACTTGCACAAAAACACAACGTAACGCAGTAGTACTGTAGTGGTAAAATCTTTGGATCTTGTCAGTATATAGTTTGATTGATGCGTTTTATCTATTTTTCAAATTTTTCTGCTAACCACCAGGAGCTGCTGCTACCGCGGTCGGACCCTTGCTCACGGTCACACTTTTTTGCGATTTTTTTTTTTGTATTCTTCTGCTCATCCGTTACGGGCAACAGAACCGAGCGCAACAGAGTTTGGCCGTTCCGATATCGCAATTTCCGGAATTTAAAATCACTTACGCATCACACACAGTCAAACACACACGCTGCCGGAATAAGCCGAAAGCGAGCAAATATTGCGAAATTAAAATCATTTACACACACGGGTCACACATAAGAACTCTCACGTACAAATTAAAATTGTAGTCTTGTATTCTCCTGTACACTGTTACGCTGGCAAATTTAAAATTCTGTTAATCTGCAAATGGGTGAAAAAATAGATGTGAAAAAAATTACACTAATTAACACTAACGTGACTGCCGCGCGTGGGACACAACACCTAACGCAGCGCACGTCCAAGCACTAGAAGAAATATCGTTCTTGGAAGCTGATGGATCACACACCGAACGCAAAGTAAAACTGTTCAACGAAATCGCGGAGGTCGCAATTTGGAAGCCATAATCACCGCACGAAGATCGTCTCACTACTGAAACTGGCTTCCCCGTTTCGGAATTCGTGTCCTCCCTCGCGTGCAACGATCGTGTTGCGATCGCAATCGGATTTTGATTATACACGATAATTCGGCGGCGAACATCGTTCGAATCGAAATTTTTCAGCACACTTCTCGAAACGAAACCAATCCGAGTGTCCATTCCAACACTACCAAGAAGGAAGTTTTCGTGCGAATATACGCGGTTGATTGCAGACGTGATCAGAACGTTTTTTTTTTTTCGCCGAACTTTCTTGGACGTTGCGGGGGACGATGCACGGTATACACTGGGAGCTACCAAGGGCCGCATATTCGCTGGAGGTTGATGGTCGTTTGTTTGACGTTGGAGGTTTGGATTGAATCGTGGATGGACGTTCTCGGTTTGCTGCAAATGCGACACAACACACCACTTGTCTGAATGGTCCACCGGACTCAGTGTTTCCGTTCAAGTCTTACTGTATGTCCCATTTTTTTTTTTTTTTTGTAATAATACACTACCAATGAAAGTTGCTTAAACTTCACTTAAAACTATTCAACACTAGAGCATTCACACCGGCGGAAGTAACTTACAAATTAAAAACATGTACGCACACACTGAGGACATCTTCCACAACTACCGATTCACAATCAGAACTTTAAAAAAAACCAGGAACTTCAGGGTCGGGACGTACTCAGGAGTCTCAAGATCTCGCTCGAAGCAGCCACCGACCACGACTGATCACTGGCAAGGATCGATCTCGCGCGCAAAGCCTCCTTCAGCTGCTGCGTGAATTTTCTTCCCTTCACGGCCGAGCGAGAGAAGAGAGGATGCGAGCGCGGTGTTGCTTCCACGGCTCGCCTCGCAGCTATGAACGAGGAGATGGATGATGCCGCGACGCCGTACCCATCGCAGGCTCGATTATCTGAGGCCCCTCGGCACGCAGTGAGTGCACACAAGCGCAAATCGTCCCGCGCTGAGAGGGCTCCAGCTCCGTACTCACGTCGGTCGGCTGTCTCGCTTCCTTCGTTGCGGCAGCAGCGCGATGAGAAGGAGCGAACGAGCGTAGCAAGAGAGTTTGCAGCGTGAGCGAAGGAGAAGGAAAAACAAGACCGGAGAGACGGAGAGCAGGCTCGGTGCGCTCTCTCGATACACGCACGCTGCTACCCGTTCCGTAACCCTTTCTCCGAGGGCGAGTGGTCGACGATGATTCATTCAACCCAAAGGAAAAAAAACGTATTGTTCATTCAGCATCAGCAGCCGCCGTCGATAATGCCGTGGCCGCAGCTGGCCTGGAATGAATCGGTAAAAAATGCTCACACGATCGCTTGCCCAAAGGACCCCAACAACGAAACTTACCTTAGTTACAAATCAAACCATAACGATTGAAATGCGAAGCAACTAATTTCGACTTCCAACGTTTTCCAAGTACTTTGGAAAATATCTCCGCTATGTGAGTAAGCGCTAAAAAGAATGTAAAACGTGTAGTTTTTATTTTTTGAAAATTTTAAAATGATGAAAATTTGTGCAAATTTTTGCTAAAGATATTTAGTTCAAGTTATAGTAAAAAAATAGGAAATTATAAAAATGAGTTAATTATAGTTGTTAATTATTATAGTTGTTAATAATTATAGTTGTGTAGAGTTAATTTTTTTTACATATAAGGAGAATCTCGTTCTCGAAAGGAAAGTAATGTTAAAAAATACTTTTTGTACTCACATTAAAATCGTAGAATTAACATGTCGGGCTAAAAAATACATATTAAAGAGTATTATTACAAATTATTTCTGCTCGTACCTACCGTCGTTAGATACTCCAGCTTAGTTTCCAATCGTAACTGATCGTAAAACACTTCCGCAGCTGGTCGGAATGAATGGCCATATGCACGTCGGGCACGAGACGAAGCGCTGCGATGGTCATTCCTGTTGAGTAGGACACCGGGACGCCTTGGGTGATTTATGTGAACCACAATAAAATTAGAATTAGGTTTCAAACATAACTATGCGGGATGGTTTGTCGATTGTTGTCTGCTGTTTATAGCTGCTGCAGACAACAATTGGCAAGGTCGACAGCAGCAATTGCATGATGAGTAATTGAATGAGAAATCAAGAAGATTAAGGCTTCGATCCTGGTCCAGGCGAGTTCGAGAGCCTTGGAATTCGAGCATGATTATTGTTACATTTTACTGATGCATACTGGATAAGGCTATAAAGAAAACTTCGTCTATCAAGCATTTGAAACCATTCGACAGGGGGGTGAGATACAAATTCGCTAGCAGGAAACATCTATTGGACGATCACAGGAAGTGTCTCAGGTGAAAACAGGAACAAGATACCATAGAAAATTCTTCCCCCGCCACGCGCTGCCAGGAAGCAGACACTGGATGCATCCAACGTGCAAGAAGATCCAACGGTCCACAGGCCCCGATGCTGTCTTGCGGCGCAAACGAGCTCGAGAATGAAGCCAAATTTGTTTGGTTTGACAGCGTCCCGGGCTGGTGCCGCAACGAGGATTCCAAGACGCACATCGGGGATATTAATTACATCAGCGTCGACGGGACCCGAGGCCTAAGGGCCGTCGACCCTCCGAAGGGTGCAACGAAATTGCAGCAATTGCAACCGAATACCCGAAAGCCGTCGGTGGCTACCTGAGCTACCGGCGGGAAGACCGGGAGTCCGTCGAAGAGCGAGAAAGAGGCGCGCCACGTTAACTTCCTGCGGGCAGTGTTTGTGAAGGCGTGGGGAAGAAGACGCCGGGAGCGCTGGTACACCGGCTCATGTAAATTCTAATCGCATCCGAAAGCGTGTCTTGCCCGGTTGGTTCCTACGTGATGGCATAACGCTGACTTCCGGGATGCGTACGAGATGATGACCGACCGACGGTTCACGGCTTCCCGTGTTTATCTCGTTTTATTGCTTGAATTGAATATTCAATTTCTCGTGCCTCTCGCCCGGAATCCTTCCAAGTAGCGACGAGCAGCGGGCGGCAGGAATCAGTCCGGGTGGATCGATCGGGTTCGAGCGATGAAAGATAAGCGCAGAAGATCTCGCGAGTTCAGCTAGGGAGAGTGATGGTGAGCTCGAAGCATCCGGCCGTCGGAAGAACCAGAGACGTGTCAGGTGTGTGCTAAGCATCTTCATAAAAAAAACACACTTGCGTTGCTCTAATCAGAAGCATTCCAGCCGTGCCAGCATATTCCGAGTAGTTTCTGAAAACCGCAACACTTTCGTACGTACGAGCGGTACCAGAGGCTTGGTGGCCCATACCGGACTCCGGTTACGCATTCCATCTCACGGCGAGGGTCCAGCGGTTCCGGCCGGCATGGAGGATGCGTGCGAAGGTCGGCTTATGGGAAAACGTAATATGACACTAAACAACACAACGCTAACTAACTACCGGCCGGGTCGGGAGGAATTAAGACATGATACGGGAGCGTACGAAAGAGAGCGCAACAGCGCTTCAACCGTCTTCCGTTCCGCCAACCTCCAACATCGCCATTCTTTCGGGTATCAAAATCTCACCTCACCGTATCGTACCGAGCGCTACTGCTATTTCAACCCGACGCACATACTCGACGCTCACGAGCTCATCTCCTAGTTAGTCACCGGAGCTGCTGCTGCCGCAGGGCTTTTGTTTTCCTTCAACGACATGGGTAACTTCTGGTTTTTGGTTTGTGTTCGTTTAATGTCATTTTAACGCAAACTGCACTCTGGCTCTTTCTCTCTTTCCCTTCCAGTTTTGTTCACGGTGATCTGCGAGATGAACCCATGGATGATTGACCGGTCTCCGGTGTGTTGTGTCTCACCACCGTAATGATCCACCGGAGAGAAGACGCTGATCTCGTACAACACCGTGCAGTATCGGACATGTCCACACGTGTTTCTGGCTTTTCCACCCCAGGCGTTCTCCCCCCGCGAGGTGCTGCGACAAAGAGATGTGCAAGATATGTGCGAGGAAGCTAGCTCCCCACAACGACAACGTCAACGTTCAACGCCGGGTGTATGCCATGTGACTTTCAGCCGCGTTTCGCGTTTAACGGAGCGGTTTTATTACCATGCTGTACAGAGATGCTCCGACGCTGCCCGCCCCCTGGGGGCTCTAGGATCAGCTTCCATCCGCTTGTGAATGTGATGTTCTGCAGCGATAGTCGACCGTTTTTTTTTTTCCTGTTTTGTTGTAATGCCCGGTTTATTCCCGTTGCAGCAGCAGTAGCGTCCCACTTCCAAGAACGTTTGCACACACCGCACCAGTGTTGCGTAACGCACATGTCTGCGGGATTCGTGGGAACTGACCATAAACAAACCTCCCCTCCCCTCCTCATGCTCTCGAGAGCCACCGCGTTGAGCGACCTCTCGGGGTCAGTTGACCGCTCTCCGGAGCACGGCTCGGAGACGGTCTGGTCTAGTTTCGGTAGCGACCGGAGCCGGAGCATCGGAGCACAGGTAGGCAGTACCCTGGAGGTGGTGCCTGCTCGGGCATCCTTCTGCAGTGACGCGACAACCGACCCGACGCGTCTAATTGCGTCCACCGGCAGGTATGTAATGTCCGGGGTCATTAACGAAACCGCTGATGGGCGAACCGTTGCCAACCGTTGTCCAACGCATCCGTAATGGGAGATCATTGAAACGGTGATTTAGAGCTGTCTGACGCTGGACTCCACCCAGTGCGGGCCCCCAAGCGACCGTCTCGCTGCAGAGGCTGTGGACGATGGGGAGGAAACACGCACGGGAACATCCTGCAGTCGGAAATCGATACCGTAACCGATATCCTTGATATCCGTTTCCCAGCTGCCTGACCCCGGTCGCCACATCAGGCCTCCCGGACTTCATGACCAAAACGGCGAGGGCAAAGTTGGGAACGAGCGCTCCGAATCGGGAAGCGGAAATCGATCGGACGACCTCCCCCGGACGATCGAACATTTCAAACCGAGACAGACGGCGCAGAGAACGGAGAACGGAAACACCAGCTCGTGGTGAACGGCGCGAAGGAGGCGAACGAAGGAAGACCTTTTAACCCAGGACCGGCTGTCTTGATCCGTCTGGACGGCAGATCGTCTGCCATCGTGGCGTCACGCGTACGTGTGTGTGTGTGTGTCTGTGTGTTTATGTGGCTTTTTTCTCTCTCTTCACCTCTCTTCCGTACTTCCGAAACCACCTATCCACCTTCGCAGTAGGGACGCCTTCGTTGGAACGGACCATCCCGGATGAAGCCCCTCGGTAGGGTTGTCTTTTCTACGCTGTTGTTACGGGCATTGCTTCCTGATGGCAACAAGTGCATCATCAGAAATGGCCCGGTCATCTGTCATCTGGTTCGGGATTGCGTGGAGGTATAGTTTATTTGGAGATTTTTGTACTACTGTACTAGTTACATTTCCAACCCATGCTAGGTTAGAACGTATCTGTTTTCTACTAGCATCTTAACAAATTTAAAAGGTAAAATTGTGTTCTAAAATAAAATAAAAAGTTTTTAAAATTATTCATATAAATGTGTCAATCAATTGCTAGAAAACATGACATCATATTATTCTTGTTTGTACTTGTGGTGGTAAAGTACACCGCATTCATTGACCACAATAGCCAACGTAGCCTAGCAACTGGTAGCACCTGGCAGGAATGAATAGAAAATATGTTCTATAAGCAAAACGCCTCGGGCATGAAACGTTGCGGCTGTGATGACCATTGCTCTAGAGGTGACCGCCGAGACACTTGAGTGACAAACGCTTTGTGTCTGTTCGCAATAAAACTTGACTTGTCTAATGCCTGCAACGGGTAGAATGGGCTACTGTCTGCAAAAGAAGAATCGAACCTTTCTATTATTATCGGTTGGATACGATTTCGAGTTTATTTTAGATTATTTGATGACTCATACTGCTGGATGAATCATACATGGTGCATGGTTATTACAATTACTTGGGAAGTACGACCGGAGTATGACATGTTTTACTGAACCCTGGAACCCTGGAGCACTCTCTGGATGGGATCGTTTCTCCCACTTTTTCGCTGCTCCACTGAAGCGATATCAAAAACAAGCTCATCTGGGCCATCATTTACAGCTCGCAGGCACTCAAGATTCGATTCCATTTCAAACACGCGTCAACCGATGATCACTCACCGTCATCCGCCGCCTGCTGTCATCGGTGTCAGCACCTTCCCCCCCCGCCCCGCCCCTCCCTCGACGGTGTCCACCTTATCAATCTTATCGGACAGCTTCGCCAAACCAACGGATGTGACGGATCTAGGCAAATCGTTCAGCCGTAATGAGTTTTGAACGTTGAGCCCAGCCGCGACAGCCCAGGTCGGCAGCAGAAGTCGCTAATGTCATCATCAGGGATGCCGAC
>JXWZ01001815.1:0-10788 GCA_000956215.1 Anopheles farauti No. 4 | reverse complement strand
AAAAATACACATTTATGGTTTATACATTCTATTGATTTACTTCTTTTGTCTTCGCGTTATGTACGAATATTTAATGAAATTCGTCCAAAATAAAATTTTCAATTAAGTTATACAATTTAACATAATTACCCCTGCATGTGCAAGAAGACAGACAAGTGCCATAGTTTGTCTACAAAGTGTTGACCTTATCGGTTGAGAAGAACTATGCACCTAAAACACCGGTCCGAATGAATCGATTACGTCGATTGACGTACCCAAGTCACTATGCTCTAGCAACAAATTATTAAAACGACGATGAAAACGAACTAATTAGCTAATTACTTTAGCGCTCCTCCCTGATCGTTTATCGCGAATTGAAGGAATGTTCACCCAACCCGCTAAGCACAATCGAAAGAGCACCTTAAGCCGTGACGGACGAGGACCACCCCCTTCACCAAGCTCGGGTTTTGGATAGACCCGCAGCCAAAACCTCAACCCAAAGTGAACGAAAACAACCAACGATCGAACGTTTACACCTCGAAATGAAAATGAAATAAAAAATCACCAGGGCTGCCTGCCGTCTAAACGTTGAGAGTCAACCAAGACCAGAGCGGTTTCGTCTACGGAGGTCTTTTTCGCATCGCCTATCACCCGGCCGGCTAACCAGCCACACGGAGCAGCTGTGTGCAGTTTGGGTTTTGGTGTTAGTTTGAGAAGGTTTATGGCCCACAGAATCGGCACACGGGGAATAAACATTTGGTTGAATGCAACGCGCGTCCGTCATCGTGCATCCAGCCAAGTGAAGGTGAAAGGAGTGTTGCCGGTTGGAAATGTGTCTAGCCGCAAATCGTTTCTTTCATGTGTTTGAAGCTTCGTAGAGGTTCCCAAAGCCGTTCGAGAAGGATTGTGGCTTGTACAGGCTATTAGTACACGGTTTTGATGGAACATGAGTTGTTTGGGTGTTTAAAACTTTGCTGTAAAGTAGCCTTTTAGGGATGTATCACGTCTCAAAATTTTAAACATACGATGAAAGTCATCTATCAGCTAATAATGAAATAACGGGTGGGTCATGAGTAGAGAAAATTATAATAATATAAAAATCAAATGACGTTCTACAAAGGAGTGGTCAAAAAATACAGGATGACATATATGCAATTCAAATCATAATGACACAAAATAATACCAAAAATCCTAAAGGTATTATTTTGTGTAACAAAGAACGAAAGAATGAAAACACGTAAACATTCTTAGTGACCCAATTTCAGGTTAAGAACAATTACAACTTAGCGCTTTAAATAACACATTCATGCAAAATGCTTCCATCGGAAATCCGACGATCAAAGACATTGGTAGGTTGGTCGGAATCTCCGTAAACCGGGTTAAAGAAACAGTGCGATCCTCACGACCACTGAAGAGTCAGTTTGTTTAGCTTAGTTTGCATAAGGTTGCCCCAGTAAACGTTCCAAGTGATCGGTATGGGCACAGATCACAGTTTCGCTGTGCGGAATACTTGCTTCCAAAACCACTGTGGAACTGCGAACGATCCTCTTCGTTGGCGCTGTGCAAACAAATACATCCGATCCGGACACCCACCAAGAAGCTCGAGTTATCTTTTGACCGGCCATACCGCATACTGCAAGAACCTTTTTGCAGATAGCAAGAGAACAGAGCCAATCGTTGGAAAGAATTTATGTTTATTTTATCAGGCAACTGCTATGCACCACTTCTCGAATAGGCTCGAAAGACGATAGAAATTAAACAGTTCGTCTGTATAGAGGCACAGTGTGGAACGAGCGAACGAAAGAAGACCAGTCAAGAGATATATTGATCGCTACGTTGGGTGACATCGATATCGGGGAAGATTGGTATGGTCCGAGCAAACAGAACTCAAACTGTGCCGACGCAGTGTGTGGTGGACATGTGCGATGCAGCCGTCCAATCGCTCGCTGACACACATGCTAATCACCAGTTTTTTAAGAACGTCCAGAGTACACTCTAGCACAGACCAGCGGGACATCGTGTATTGGAGATGACATAATTGCGTCCTCACGGACCAGATGGGAATGGTAAATGTTTGCGTTTCTCTAGCACACATCTCCCGCGGAGTTTTCGGGTCTTTGGTCCATCTCCAAACACCAGAGTGACACAGATATAAGCTCGATGAAGAACGCTGCATTATTCCAAAACTCAAACCTAACCAACATTGCATCACCACAGCCTTCAACACCGCCGGTTTTCGTTTGTTTCCGGATTCATGATCTTCCCTGCCCACGATCATTTTGACCCAATACGATAAATCAATCATGCAATCGCGCGAAACGATCCCAATTACCCAAACGATTGACTCTTGCTCCTTCTGCGTGTTCGTGGACCCGTGGACCGTCGATCAAGCACGATCGGCTCTCGCACCAGAAGACGCTGCGCGAACCAGGAAGAAGGTCGGAGGCAACATCGGCAATTTTGGGTCCGTAATCGGGTTGGATCCTCTGGAGAAGAGAAGCGCGAGTCTGGAGCCGTGGTCGAGATTTTAATTTCTTCATGGCTCCCAAACATGTGGCGCAATAGATGACGAAAGCTTTACTTCAGCAGCTGCTGGGGCGATGTGTGCGGACAACACAACCTGGGAGAAAGTTTGCCAATTGACGTTCACCCAACTGCCATCGAAGGGTGAAGGTGTCATGCGCGTGGCTTCCTATTCCGAGTTCGCCAACCACCTTGGCCGTGATAGCGATACCACCGCATGGCTCATGGCATATCGGAGGAGAACCTGTTTCCCGGGCGGGTTCAGCGAAGCGCGAAAGTGCACGAGGAAAGGCAGTTTTATAACCCTACATAAGGGCATGGTTGAGCCGTTTTACGTGTGCGCCGCCGTCGCGTTCCAGCTGGCTGACAGTGGGGTAGAAAAATCCGCCATCGATTAGGGGTAGAAAAAACTAAACAAATTATATCAATCCCCAAACGTGTCTTTGGGTGAACATTGGGTAGTCCGTCTTTTTTTTTGTGGACAACACACCGTCAACTTTCTTTCGATAAGGGTCAAACGATACGTCTAGGTGTTTGGGATTGCATAATCACCGGATTTTAACCGTACATTACACTGTGCGACCTATGTCGAAATTTCACATATAATGACTGACAAAATGTCGAAAATGAGTCAGTGAAATGACCATAATCGTCATTTCATCCGTATCGTCATTGATTAAGAATATATATAAACTTCTAGTTGTGCTTAGGTTGTTATCTATACCGAAAAAGATAAAAAACTTAACCTGCTCTAAGGTAATTATTTATTGTAATACTCGCATCGCATAATTTCTATTTCTCGAATTTAACGACGCAGCCTACTGTAGACCAAAATCATATCGTATTTTTTATTAGATGTATTATGATAGAAACCTATTTTTGATGGAGAAATTTCATGTTTGCTATACAATTTATTTAGCTCGAAGGTAGTGAAGTAATAAAATAAGTCCGGAAATGATCAATGGGTAATGGCAATGATAAATCAGTAGAGTTAGATATGTACCACCCTTGTAGGCCTTATTCTCGCACTGAAGTCGAATTGAGTTAAGTGAACATAATCAAATGACCGAATGAAATGAGCTTAATCGAACACAAGTATTATGCCCATCCGCCGGGCGATACCATCACATTTCGTCGTGCAGTGGGATTCAATAAGGTCAAAGTTCAAATCTATCTTGAAGTGCTATTTCTCCAATCGATCGCAACCGAAGGAGGTGCTCGGGTGCGTTCATCATCGCAAGTGAACATCGTCATACCGCCGTGTGCCGTCGTGGCGCCGATAAGAATCATAAAGGACTAAGTCGTAAGTACAAGTACAAGCAGTACCGGCACCACGAACAACGGCTGAAGGTCACACATACACCAGCTGGCTGATGAGAGGACTGCTCGGTGTTGTGAGTGCATGCGGGTTTGCCTACCATTCAGGCGCCACCCTCCGGTTGCTGCTGGTGCTGGAAGAGGCAGCACAGTCACAGACAAGTAAACTTTGACCTTTTCCAGCAATGACAACGACTGGTTTGTATTCGTACTCGCCGCCCAAGTAGAGGTGCTGTTTCGGTACGGATATGTTGCTGCGAGCTGTTGCTGGAACGGCTGGACGAAGTATGCATCGTGGGAGAGTGCAAACCGGGAACGGAACGACACGAAGCGTATGAACTTTCAGTGTTAAATGATAATTTGTGGCACATTTTTCATGATATTTGTTCCGATGTTTTAATATCTCCATTTTCATTGGGTCTTGTTGGGTGAATTTTTGTTATTGTTTTTTTTTTTTCACCGCCAGTCCATTAATACCTTTGCCATGCGCGTGTAATGGCTGTGTGGTGGTTTTTCGTATGCAAAGTTATTCCGTTTTTCGCCACTAATAACAATTCACACAGCACCACGCTTTGCCGGGTGTGTGTGTGTGTGTTCGCGTTCGGGAGCACCCGGAAAATTTATGATTTATCGTTTGGCTAAAGTTCGGTCTCCAGTTTCCGGTGCGGTAAGGATGCTTTATTATAAACTCGCTAGTAATGCTCGCCCGCATCGCTTTGCTCAATCGTCGTTTCAGTACTTCGGTTCAGTTCGGTTCGGCTAACAGGGTAAAAGAGGCGTTCTTTTCATTCGGTTGATTGGTTTTTGTGTAACCTCCGAAAGCAAAATATGAAGTGTCCTTTCCGACAGCGCGGGCAGAGCATTCAATCATCCAAGGACGTGCAGGTTATGGTCGCATACAAAATGTTGTGCAAAGAAGGTCAAAGGTCACAGCAAAGAGATCGATTGAAGAGGGTTCAAATTAAAGCACTTACTGCCCGATAATCTCTGCCAAAGGTGCTAGCATGCTTCTTCGCATATAAATCATACTCCTATCGGTAAGATTAAAGCGCGTATGGCACGGAAAGGCAAGAGCAAACGCAAGAAACGCAACGAAAGTGCTCCCATTTTTGGCCTTTTTTCCGACTGCTTCCGTATATTCGGATTGTTCGATTAACATCCCAGGCGGATTCGTGGCCGTGGCGTGGACGGGTGGAATTGATTATTCTATTTTTGGCACCAAACCATGGGCAGTTTTTGCCTTCCTCGTTCGTACCGTTTGTTAGCGAGAGGAGTCAATTTTATGTTCGAAACCAACGCAGCTCAGAGATTCATGGATGGATGTCTGTGTTCGGTTCCAGCGGTTGTTTCGCACAAAACGATTTGTAAGTACGTGTGAGTTGTCCTCCACGGGTCACAATACCGTTCTTACGAAGAGAACATTTTTATGGCGCATTTTTATACGACAAGTCCCAATTACATCATCTGCTTGTCTGCCCAAAGATGCGAGATTGGGTGAGTTTATTTTAGCACAGAGCGTATAAAAGTGGAACATAAAAATGATGAAACATAAACCTCAAACGTACATCGATGTTGGAAGCATTACTTGCCACAAATCAATATCCGGTTAGAATGTCAACATGAGAGAGTGTTTCTTTTGGACGATCATTAGGATGGTGCATGTTTTAATGAAGAGGAGATTGCGCGAGCGCCTGGAGATATGCAAATTTCATTTCCAATAAATCAGCGTTCAATTGCTCCATATCGAATTATTTCAATTAGCATTATTGCCCCTGGGGACAAAAATGATCAAACCACGTTATTTGGACATGCTACTTCCTATGTTTTCGCCCTTCTCCCTAGCGCATGCTACTGTTTCATTCATTCAGCTTGTACTTAATGGTCGCGACGGGAGTGCTTTGGCACAAGCTACTTTTTAATATTTTTTTCCACAATACATCGCACGGATATGAGCCCGGTAAGTCACAATTATCTGCACGCTACAGTGGTAAATGCGGCGTCCCTTCCATAGCGTGACAGAGAAGAAAAGGAAATTGCACTTACATTAAAGTTCCACCATCGCCAAGCGAAGAGCTCCCGGGTGTGTGTGTGTGCTGTCGCTTTTTTTTTTGTTTGGAACCCTCCCGCACTTCTGGTTTTCTGCTTCCCGGCACGTTGTGTAGAGCAGTTGCTGCTCTTCCGGAGTTTGTCTAGGTTCCACGGCAAACGGTGCCACTGTTTCGTGGTGGTCGGTTTTTGCTCCTTCGCTTAGGTTGATTGCATGATCGACGGCTGCACATGACTTGGCAGCAGCATGGCAACACTGCCAGCGGAACGAACCGTTTTGCTAGGCTGACCCTCTCGTGCTGTCTCTTTCGCTCCTTCTCTCCCGCAAACCTGAAATCACAGAACAGAACGGTTGTTGAATGTGAGGTTACATGGGGAGTGAAATAACAAAAATAATAGATTAAAAAGCAACAAGTTCAAGTTGCATACCGGCGTTGCGGGAGATCGATGAAATGTAAAATGTACGCTAAACGGAAATTGGTTTTCCCTCAACAGTGAGCGATTGGAATCAGTAGAAATCAAACCATGCTACACCGACAAAGCCCTTGACGCTATCGATCATTTTACGGTCAAAAACTTTTCTTGGAAGCGGAAACGATTTGGTTGGAAAAAGTATACTTTTTTTTCGTCTGTATAAGAAAATTTTACAGTCACGATTTGAAGTATATTCTCGAAAACTTTTGTTTCTACCCATCCATTTCACCTGATACAATGAGGTCCTTTCCGAAAGAAAAGACCAACCGATAGATTTTCTTTCATGCCAACTGCCTAAGGACAATAACTCAACACTATTATGGCGTGTGCGCGCCACGAGGACCAACGTTTCATCAACAAAGGTGACCCATAATAAATAGCTCCGTCGTTGTAACATTGTAAATGGATTTAAAGAACAACAGCAAAGGAAGGAAAAACCAACCCTACAAGTTTAATGTTACTATTTTACCACCCGTTTTGGTGTTCCATAAAAGAACGAAGGAAAAACTTAACACAGCACGTGCTCTTGCTACCGTTTCCATGGACAGAAGCAACAACAACAGGTACCTCACACATAGCCCATACATTACGAGGCGCCACGTTAGCGAAGGAATTAGACTGTTCCTCACCGTGGAAAGCAGACTCTGCCTTGGGAACACCACCATAATGCACGCAAACAGTTTCCGCAAGCTTATGTGGCACGGCAGGAAAGAATCTAGCCAATAATTGGCATACTTTCGCGTATAGAATATAACGCACGAACGAGTTATTATCGCAGCCGAAGGATCATGGACCCGCGGAGGCAAAAGCAGTGCAACATTTGTTAGGTAGAGTAACGGCTATTTAGATTTCTTTTGCTTCACGGCACAGAGTGAGTGAGTGTGTTATTTATTGGCTCCGGATGGCCTAGAACTGCCAACAGAAGACGGAAAGGCTTCGGGTGAAGTGTGGCGCAACAGTGGGCGAGAACTTTCGAGCTTTGCTTAGCAACAGAGTGTAAATATTTAGCAGGAAGCGTCAGTCATTTACGTCACATCAAAAGACAATTGAAAATACAATGGTTTTGAAAAGGATTACGACGCACGTGAACGATGGCAATGCATGCTAGTTCTGGAATCAATTCGGAAGGACATTTCGCGACTTTTGTGTGAGATGCAGTCTTTTATGTTTCAATGTTTTCAAATGGTTTGATGTTATGAGACGCGGTTCCCTTAATTGCTTTGGGATAGTTCAAATAAGGTAGCTTTCGATACACATAGAGGCATCAATTTGGAGTAATTTTGCAAATTTTACTAGTATTCCATATATTTTGTCTAAATTTAGGATAAAAAGAGCTCAACGCTATCTATGTTAGCTGGAGAATTCATGATCTGGTGGAAAATAGTTTTAGGAAATGCAGTGAAAAAACTGTTAAGCTAATGAAACGAATTATCTTTTCAACAAGGCTTCCACAATCATGTTAACAAGATGCTAAACCCTGTAATGCCGTGATTGTTTAATCCATTTGGAATATTTATGTCTACTTTCAATTCTGCCAGAATCGCTTCCGAAACTAACCTAACTCGATCGCAACCGTGTTAATCTAAACTACAATCCAATCCAACATCGTTTCAATTAACACTTTCAATGGATCGTTTTACGATGTGATGAGCGAGATCTGCATTCTGCAGCGCTCGAAAATGTGCAACTTGCGTAAACTCCTGCCAGTAACCTGCCAAGGCAAACACAACCTACGAAAGAAGGAAGAGTACGGAAGATATTTGGTGATGTTTACGGTGTACACAAACTAAACCGAGGGTTTTTCCCACCCAAAAATACCACACCATGATCTACCGAACACCATATACTGAGCATCAGTAATCGATGATCCACTCGTCTAATGAATGCCCGGAGATCGCATTACGCAGCTGTGGAGACGTAGTGAAATGGAAAGGGAAACACCTAAAACCTAACCTTACGCAGAGGGTGCCGGTAGATTGGAGTAACGCGTTTGTGTATTTTTGTGAAGCCCATTTCACTTCTCCTGTCCAAGATTAGGGCAATCTTAGAAATTCGATACTCCACGTTAGCCGTCCGCTAGACAGACTGAACGCTTAAATGTGGCGAAAGGCCAGCTTCAGTCGAGAGACCACAAGTAGGGAGTAGTTTTTAAGGAGGATTAAACCCATCCACTGATGGGTTGTCCATTCAGTGCTGCGTACACTGGGAAGAGCATTCAATTCATGCGCTGAGCGCCAGCAGCCCTAGAGTCGGACCTACGTGAGCGAAGGGGACCCACGCCTAACCTCGACGACACAGTTGGTTCTAATCTTTGGAGCGTTAGTTTTTTCGTGTCGTGAAAGTTTGCCCTTCGGTGATGATGGTTGATGCTGAAGAGTTTTATTTTTGGTCGATTTTTTTTCCTCCCCTTCGGTTGTAAGCATGCAGTTGCAATCGTTCACGTCCACATTCCGTTCCGGGTTGAGGAAGTTTTGAACGGGAGTCTTCGGGAAGTTCGGAATGTTTGTTTTATATTTGTATTTATTTCACGATCAAACGTATGTAGGTTAATGAACGATTTATGGGTTCGGTGCGTGATCATCATCACGTGTTGTATACCAAAAGTTGATGTCTTTATAGCTACAATAGTCAGGAAAAAGTACAAAATCTAGCCAACGTCTTAAAATCAACACAAAAATACAGCAATTTGGTTACAGTCACAATTTAGCCAAGGTGGCCTAACTCAAGTTGAATGCATATTTTACAAATCTCTGGAGACAAATTTCTATCAAATGGCCAGACATGAGAGATTAACCTGCACCTTCTGTATGTACGGAGGGTAAAGTATACAGGAGATCTTACTTGATCTCTCTTGAGGTTTTGAATATAGCGCTACGAGAGCTCTACTACTCCCTCGAGAGGATCTAAACATTTTGGAAGAAGAGATTTCATTTAAAAACTATTCAACGACCATAACGAGCTGAGAATAATGATAGTAATTACAGTAAAACCGACAGCAGTTGTTCCAACAACAACATAATGGTTGATCGGGTGACCACGGTACGATCGTGCCGGATTGAGATAGCCAACAATTATAGATCGAAGCTCTTCCGCTACGTAGGCTTTTCAACTAGGGATGAAAGGGCTAACATCAGTAGGAGAATGTCAAAGTGTTGAATGCAGCCGTACTATTGTTGTTTGGACGTATCCAATGCGCATTGAGATAGTAAGATTTAAGATGTTCAAAAGCAAAAGACCTTGAAACCCTTATTAAAGCACCCATCACACCGTACTGGGGCATGCGAGAGGCTGAGTGTTGAAATTAACATGTGTTATTACTCCACGTCTTCAATGTCACCGTTCGCACAGCAAGTCGACAACGAAGTAATTAAATGTTGTGTCAGCAGGGTCGTCCGAGACCTAAAGATCAACCTCCAGTTGAGAGGTATACGAGGAGCGAGATGACACGTCCTACGATTTAGAAATACACGTTTTCTGGTGCTCAAACTCCTCAAACTTCCATGGAAACCTTGAAACAACAAAGCCATATCGCACCGATCGCTGCGATCTTCATCCGACTCCTCGGCAAAGATGTGCCCAGCCACAGACTCACATTCGCTTCGTTGCGTGACAGATCTCTCCTGCGTTGTAATTTGACGTCGTAATAGATTCGGCTGGGTTCGCCTGCGCTGGGTCATCAGCCGTGCCTAATTGTTTTCGTGTGCACTTTCGCCGGTGCGTGTTCCAGTTCCCTGCTGCTGAGACTTGGGAATGTGCGTTTTTTTTTGGAACTAAGCCAACCCCACATGTGGCCCCAAGCGTGCGGTTTTGTTTTTGCAGATGAGACTGTGGGATGTTTTAAACCCGTTGAAAACTAAAGCCCGTGTAACGTGTACCCCACATAAAACAGGCGTGTGACCTATAGGCGCACACACGCAAAACATATTCACGTGGTTGAGAAAATGAAGATTTGCTTCACATTTTCGTTTGCGACGATTTTACACACATGAAAAATCGGGTGCACGGCCGTGCAGAAAAACACATCTGGTTTCTCCACACATTTCTGAGTGTCGTTCGCATTTATTTGTCCGATACCTTCTGAACAACAGTATTCATCTCCCACACGACGGTGCATTAGAGAGTGGAGGGTTAGTTTTCGAAATTACATTTAGTACGTCCAGGGCAGATAAAAGTGAGTCCTAGAAAATACAGAAACGGAACTAAAACTGCCATACTATTAGTTAAAATTTTTTGGAGTAGAGTGTTCTCACCGCAAGATCATAGTAGTAATTATAATCAGCCATTTGAATTACAATTTGGCCAAATTTATGTAGAATGAAACTGGATGAACATATTCAAAATAAAACAAAATGAAACGACAATTAAAATATACGTACACTTATACATTATACGAGCGATTTCGAATTTTTTTCATGGTCAAACTAATCGCCAGATAAAAACCAAATGATA